>CATIWF010097268.1:0-79466 GCA_949630135.1 Balakata baccata
TATTTATGTCTATGGTTCGCTTAGTTTACAAATAAAAATAAATTAAAAGGCAATCCATATAACCCCAACATCATAAAATACCTGAGCCTTATAACTAAACTCATCAAACCAAGCTATTATTTTATTTTGACTAAAAACAAATGCATAAAAAAGAAGTAAAAGAATTCAAACTTTGAATAAATAATTTAAAATTAAAAGAATACAATAAATTAAATGCAAAAGAATCTGTAGCCTAGAGTCATTAGATCACCTACTTTTTATATATGTTGGCTATTGGATTAAGTAATTTGAAACCTGAAAAACCGGTAAACTAAAAAAAAAAAGCTTTAACCTGTAACTTTATATCAGGTTACCTTTTAAAATTTATATCCTTTCTTCCATATTTAGATCTCAAAACACTGAAGTTTTACCTGCAGTACTTTCCATATCTAATTCTCTTCACCATCGTCTTCTCATCCGGTTTTTTCATTTTTTTGTTAAATATTTTGGGACTCGAATAATAGGATTGCAATAGCAATCTTACTTTAATATCTTTCAAAAAAACATTGTTTTGGCCTATTGGTTTACACGAAGATGAAGGTAGAAGAGAAAAATTGGGAGGATGACGAACTAGATTGTTAAGGTAAATTTTACATTTGTTGATATGAGTAATCAGTTCATTTTAAATAATTTTTGATCTGTGCTTGGTGATTAACAGAGTAAAGATAAGCTGCCTATTAGATATATGGTATCTCTGTTACTACTTCAAGTTTGAATAAAGGATATTGTCGAATTACAGTAGCGGAGCTAGGCCCTAACTTGGGGAAGCTAAATTTTATATACTAATTTTTTTTATAACTCAATTAAATTATTGATACATAAATAAATTTTAATAAAAATGATAAATATTATCCATTAAAAAAATATAAAACTAAATTCAGTAACTGTAAAAATAAAAAAATATTTTAAAATATTACAAATAAAACTATATAAAAATAAAATCAAAATTCATAATTGTCATAGACGAGTACTCATATTCTGAAAATGTTGTATAGTTAACATATTGTTGTTGTTGTTGAAAACCTTATTTTCAATGTATGTAACCAAGCAGTCATTTATCCAACTATCTCCTATCCGATTATGTAAATGACTTTTCACAAATTTCATTGCAGAAAATATCTTCTTCATAGTAGCAATAGCAATTGGTAGGATAAGTGTCAATTTCATGAGCAAATAGATCAATGGATACACTATTTTTTCTTGTCTCAACTATTTTCTTAGCTAAACTTCTAATATCTTTAAAGTTTATAAAATCATTACTAATGCACATGTCAATTATATAAATTTCAAGTTGATTGTCAAGTGCTTTCAACTAAACTTGAGAAAAATTATTTGAATAAAATTGAGCAAAATGAATCAACTTTTACTTATTAAAAGCTACAAAGAGTTATTAGAATTAAGACATTTCATACAAAGTATTAATTTAGTAGTTACCTCAGTAAACCGATCATTAATCTCTTGAAATTGTATATCCACGACACTATAAAACAAATCTACTTTATAGTGATATAAATTTGTAATTATTTAAGTTTTATGCCGTAACTTTTCTTTAAACATATAAACATCATCCATGTTATAAATATCAATATCTTGTTTTAGTGCAAAATGATAGGAGTTCTAACAAAAATTACAACATTCATTTCTCATTAATTGCATTCGATCTTTACAAATTTTAATTTGAGTCATAGCGTTTATAATATCCTTATTATTTCTTTGCAACACTAATAATAACGCATTTATCACACCCAATATATTTTTCATCAATTGCAAAGTAAATGCAAAATTAAAGGTTGCACTAAATCTAAAATCTCATTAGCTTTAATCTTTTGGTTTGAAGTGTTACCATCTTCCACAATGTATTCTAAAATATCATAAAAGTTTAAAATTAAATTTAATAAGATGTCATAATATGAATTTCAATGAATATCACATGATCTTTTAAACATTATTTTTTGATTTAAACTTCGCTCACTAAGAATGGACTTTAGTGATATGATTATATCTCGACTAATTAAATTGTTATCATTAAAAATTGAAAATTTAGAAGTATATATATATTTATTAAGTATATATTTTTCAGTTAATTAATTATAACTTATCTAAATCTATTTTTTAGCATCACTTAATTACTCCATATCTATTTTTTTAGGGGGAACAAATATTAAAAATAATATAAATTTACTTACTAGTATATGTATTTTTAAAATTTAAGGGGGTTGAATATGGCTCCGCCACTGTGTAGAAAGCTAATTGTGGAAGTAAGTTATATTATCTTTTATTGGTCATCTAAATATGTGGTTGCTTTACTTTGTGGTTTTATTAAAATCCTTAAATGTGTTTTAGTTTGATTTCGTGTTTTCTAGATACATTATATATTGATTATTCCGAACTCATGAATTTGAGTTAATCAAACCCAACTGCTATTAATGTGGATTAGCTTATGAATTGGAACTGATGGGGCAAAAATCATATTATGTTATTCATTAATATGTTGATTTCATATTATTTTCTTGTTTTATATAAACAACTCTATTTTTGGCGATTCATTTGAGTTTTTGGTCATTCACTAAGTTTCTTGAAGAAGAAAACACAGTAATGAAGAGTTTTATTCAGAAGAATAATGACAATATTGACGAGAGAAATTAAAGTTTTAGTGAAATTGGGGTGTGATAAGGAAGAGTATTCTGCTCCAACTACAACACTGATTCAGTATTCTGATAGTATTCTAATTTCCACATTCACTTAGTCTAGACTTTGATGTATTGTAATCTTTCACTCTACATAGGACTCTTGCTGTATAAATATGTACTCATTACACATAAAACAATAGGCTTGTTTCATAACATGGTATATGAACAACCCCACCAATATCATTCCTAGCACTGGAACAATTCCAGCTGTTCTCGATGTTGCCGTACCAACTACTGGAACAATTCCAGCTACTCCTAATATAGCCATGCCGAATTTAGTTCATCAACTCCCTATCAAACTCTCTTCCACAAATTTCCTACTTTGGAAAACTCAAATCATTCCAAAGTTAAAAAGGCTGTGGACTTCATCATCATCTTGACAACTCCACCACACCACCTGCAAAATTTCTTGATAATAATCAACTCAATCCTTCCTTCCTCAAATGGGAACAGCAAGATCAACTCGTGTTGAGCTAGATTGTGGCATCAGTTACCGAAACAACTCTCTCCAACAAATTATTGCGCTGACTTTGCAGCGGAAGCACTGCTAGAAAAATAGCTTTTAGTGAGGGAAAATTAGCGAGAGTATTCAAAACCTCTCACTAAAAGCATAATTTTTATAGATAGAGTGAGAGTATAACAATACTCTCGTTAAATGCATAACAATCAATGAGAGGATTTCTTTCCGGTAATTATTGGCACATATGTACTCTCATTATTGGTCATTAGCGCCAAAAGGAAAGAATTACCGCCCCCCTTTTCGCACCAATTGAATATTTTATTATTTTTTATAAAAAATTTATATCAATTAAAAAAGTTTCAGTTCTCTTCTCGATTTCTGTACTTCTTTCGATTTCAGCTCTTCTTCTCGCTTTCTCTCTGTCAAAACCTAATTCTTACTATATCGGAGGATGGCATTTATAAATCTCTAGGCAGAAGATTGAAAGTGTTGTTGTGCTGCGCCGGGATTAAGGATTTTTTTCAGAAATTTTCAGAAATTTTGATTTCAGCTCTTCTTTCGATATCAGCTCTCCTTCTCCCTTTCTCTCTATCGTTGCTGCAGTGATTAGGTACCGATTTTTCTTCCTCAATTTGACCCATTTTAGTTTTAAGAATGATTTGGTGTTGTTTTATCCTTTTGTACAAATTAGGATTGATTTTTCATTTTATCTTTTTCATTTTAAGCTTAATAAGTTCTGTTGCAAGAAATTCAAGTGGTGTTTGGTTGATACTCTGGCTTACTCTTGATAGAGCGGTATGTATGGGATTAATGAATGGAATGAGTTATCTGGACAGGTTCCGTGGGTTCTTCTGGAAGGCAGCAAGAATCGGTGGGCTTTCTTATTTGAAAACTTGAATAATCTGCTCTCCCTGAACTCATTAGATTCTTTTGACCCTATATTACTGCTTCTTTAATGCTTTAGTGGAGATTAATTGATGTACTATTTATATCCATTGTCATTATATTGCATAAGAAAGTTTTCCATATATGATAGTGCAAATTGCTAGTAATTTGTTTAATTAGTTAATCACAAAGAAGGGGGGAAATGGTCTTTTCTGCCGATTCCATTCATTTTTAGTTGACTATAATGCTAGTTTTGCAGTGCTTTTTTATTGCAAGTACTAAGAACATGCAACACTAATTTTGATTTAATATAAATTGTAAATGTAATGTTTGGATAATGACCTCTGTTTTTGATAGCCATTTGTGACATTTTCATGCTTCTGTTGGCTATGATATAAACAATGAACTTATTATGTTGTAATCTTATGATTTCTATGCTTTAAAAGGAGTTGTCTGTCTGTAAGTCCTCTACTATACCTTAGCTGTTAGCAGGACCATTTGCCTCTTGATTTTATTCACTAATTGTAGTTTGGTCTTAATGGAAATTATCCCTCATAAATATATTATTCCTTGCTTTTTTTTTTTTGTAGAAAAAAATTTAAAATTTCATTTCATATCGTCCATCAGTGTTTTTGAGTTTTGAAGTCTATTAATAACCTCAAATTTTAATAGTTTTAGTTGGGTCTTTTTCAAGGATCTCTTATATATCATGAGTTGGTAAGATCGATGTTTCATTTATTTTCTATTGATGTATCCTTTTCAGTTATAGTCTCATCTCATACACCAATTCAAGGTTTTTCTAGCTATTTTGTATACTAATATGTAGAAGAAACAGCCTTCAAATTATAATACAAACATGGGTAGTGCGGTGGGAACTATTTAGTACTTGAAAAAGGTCTTATTTTCAAGTGTGGTTGCTGATCTACTATATGATATTTCTGCATGTGTGGCGCTCGTATAAGAATCATTAAAAAATTGTAAGTGGCTATGAAATATTCAGTTCGACCTTTTATACTAAAAAATTTAAAATTAAAGTATTCATATAATGATATAATATAAATTTTATAATTACTTTTTTATATTTATAAAATGGAAATCATTTTTTTAATGTGAGAATACGTTATTGAGGGAATCCCATATATGATTTTAACAAATGGAACATTCTTATGATTTCTAATCAAGTAGATACAAAAATAACTCATTAACTTTCTATATGAAGACCAAGATTAAACTTAAAATAGTTGGAGAGTTAAACTCTTGGATTAAATAGAGAAGTAAAAGATTGAATCTTTCGAATTAGAATACTTGGCAACTGTTGTGTGGTTAGGGCCAGTAAGTAGCTCATTTGCAATCACAGTTTTATATTTTGTAGTTTAATGTTTATAGTGATTGTGATAAGGCAATAAAGTTGTTCGGGAAAAGATAAAGGAAGACAAGAAATCAAAGCTCTTAAGGTTTCAATTAGTTCAAGCTATTTCTCTAGGTGATTATTAACATTTCTAGCATTCCAAGTAGCCAATTGGAATTGTAGCAGTGGTACTATAATGTTATGGGTTCTATATCTAATTAGTGATAATAAAGGTAATACAACAATTTTTTTTTATGTGATGATGGATTGTCATATACAGTTGTAATGTGATTAGAATTTTCATATTTGTAATTCTCATTGTTGGAAGTACTGCTAAGAGCTAGGGTACTTGGCATTGGTGGGTTTAAGAATTAAAGGAGAATCGAAATTGAATATTGAGCAGAGAAGTGTTTGCTAGAAGATTAGAAAAACTTTGAGCGCTTTTAGAAATAATTATGTTTTTATAATATATAACTGGAAATAAATAATTTTCATAAAACAAACACAGTGTGAGGTGGCTGGGCTTAACAGTATTGGACTAGGCTGCTACCATTTTGATGAAGTAGCCTTGAGTGTCTGGGTTTCTATTATTGGAATAGATCATGAGTTCGTGACACATCTCATATTCAAGATCACTGTATGTCGTATTGGGCACATGGATTATATTATGTCTTGTCCTCCAAAGTTAATTATATTTTAATACATCTAAATATCTAATCTAATATATTTAATTATTTAATTTAATGAATTATTTAATTTAATAAAAATTATTTAAGTTGTGCTAAATGCCGAGTTAAATTTGTTAGTTCTCATATGTTGTCTTGAACTTTAATAGTTGCTTGCATGAATTACAATTTGACAGCTTCTCGTAATTCCTAAAATAGGTGAGCGTCTGAGCACTTGGGTGGTTGTAGGGTGCTTCACAATTGGTGTATCGATAATATTTTTCTGAGGAAGAAACTTCTTTTATCTATATTTAGAGGTAAGGTCCATCCCTCTTTACTCTTATGGGTAAATATGGCACCTATGAAAGTTTGATGTTGTTAAATTACTTGTTATTAGAGCATTTGCTGGAGAGCATATCAAAAGAACCTTTGATATCCAAGGTACACTGATAATTTTTAAATGAAGTTAGTCGAAGCATAACCAGCAACAAAATTTAGAGCCACCAAAAGAAACATACTTGCCAAAATTCATATAATGGCATTTGGCTTTAAATAATAAATGAAATTACCATTAGCATATTTACATACAGCTAAAACCCCTCATTCAAATTTTGACCTGCAAATGAGCTGTTATAATGGCTCATAGAGGTGATCATTGACTAGTTAATTGATCAATGAACGTTTTTTACTAACAGGTCCATAATAATTGAATTATGAAAACTCCTAACTACTATAAACTGCTAACCAGTCCATTGGATTTGGTTTAATGATTGGTTTTTAACCAAAAATCATTAAGTCATCAATAGAAAATACACCACAATAAGAAAGTACAAAAATTATTCAGTAAAAGTACAAAAATATAAATATAATAAACAAAAATTATTTTTTCCTGTTATTTTTTTGGATTCTACTAATCAAGAAGCTTGGGATGATTATTGTATTTAATGAAGCTATTCAGATTAAGCTGGGATACATCTATTAATTTGTCGAATATTACCCAACATATATTCTTGAATTAAATAATTAGTATTTTAGGCTATCTTATCATACTAAAATTTGATTGTGGCAAGGATGAAGATGATGAGGAGACATTCTTTAATTGCTAAACAACTTTAATTTCTTCTATTGTAGAATTGCAATGTAGTTTCACATAAATAGGGGTTTAGTTCTATTGGTACAACATGTGCTTTGAGTAACAAATTTCTAAGTGAAGAATTTTTGGTAAAGTTGCCTTAAATAAATGATTGTGTAAATTTATTTTAATTTTTACTGTACTTAACTTCAAGTAATAATTCTTTTATAGAAAATCAGCAATCAAAATATTGCAAATAGAACTAAAAAGAAGACAATGCCTCCTCATTGTGGAAGTAAGCCACATAGAGAAATTTTGTATGAAATGTTAATGAATAATATTAATATTCATGTGTTGATGATTTTAATTGCTTAAATAATCTGTTTCACATGGTTTACTCATCCTATAGGGAGGTAAAGATGGTTATCCACCTGATTTGGGGAGGCTTTTCTATTAAACTCGAAAGAAAGGAGGAAAATTAGATGGTGCTGAAAGAACAAAGAAATATGTAAGTGTTCATGAGTTAGATGACCTTTTCTTACCCTGCTTGGTAATTTGTTTCAAATCTTTAGTTTAGTGAGTTATAGTTTGTGATCATCTTATAGTTTGTTGATTTGTATGGTCTATATTATTTATGCATATGATATTTAATTTCATGAATCTTATAGGATGAACTTGTCAAGATTATTGCATCTGAGCCATCACTTTCCAATACAGAGGTTGTTGAAAAATGCTTTGGGCCACAATGCCGTAGTCACGTATTTGGTTTCGGAGGCAGAATGAAGTGAAAACATTTTACTGATTCTAAGTCCTTGTACATTGAAGAGCTTAAGGCGAGGCTTCATGACAAGGAAGAAGAAAACCGTTTACTTAAGAAGCGCTTTGAAGAAATTGAATGCAAATTAAACAAGATTGAAAATGGCTTTACAATACAATCTCTGGATGCTATTCCAACTACGAACAACGAGCTTCAACAGGTTTCATGCTTTTTCATAATTTTTTTGCATAAATCATATATTATTAAGAAAACTAAACTTGAAGATTTATCTAGTAAATCATGTTAGAAACACCCCACTTCAATATGTCAGGATTTTTGTACTTGTGCTTGCTAAAAGAAAGTGACATCAGGTACAGTTCTAGGACAATCAACAAAAATCTAGGAGGCAAAAATTTACTAGGGGCTGTTTTTTTAACTGATGGTTTTGAACTTACTAGACACTAAAATAAGCAAACTAAAAGTAAATCATTCATAAATCATGTTAAAGTGGGTTGTTTCTGTAACTAATGGTTTTGAACTTTTGGCTATAAGTTCCTAGTTGCTGTGAATAGTTGATAATTTTGATGTGTTAGTTTGGCTAGCTAAAATAACTCCATAATCAGCTTCTAATATTTAATATTGTCATTCACAAATGGATATGCATGTGTATTTTGTCTCATGTACATGGATATCAACTTGTGCATGTAGTATATGATATAACTAGTGAGGGATATCAACTCACATATTATTATCTGCCTAATCCCATTTTTTTTTAAGAGATTGTCTGCCTAACCTTTATATTGAAATTTTATATGCTC
Source organism: Balakata baccata (assembly GCA_949630135.1). NCBI lineage: Eukaryota > Viridiplantae > Streptophyta > Magnoliopsida > Malpighiales > Euphorbiaceae > Balakata > Balakata baccata. The sequence continues at coordinate 8,735 of CATIWF010097268.1, forward strand.
TTTTCATTATTTCTTCCAACAATGTCAACTTGAATTGCTAATAGATATTGCTATTATTTCAGGATGAAGCATAAAGCCAACTGATTGATTTTTTATTGTTTTGTTTTTGCTTAATAAACTAGGTAATATATCACTATTCTCATATTCTTGTATTGATTATTACTAATATTTTGTCTATTAGGTATAATTTATATTACTTTGTATCAAATCTTAGAAGTTTAAGTGCAATATTTATTTTTAACTGTGAAGATTAATGTCAAATATGTTATCTTTTTTTTCTTTTTGTATTTTGGAGGTGACTGGTAAAGAGAACTTTACAGAAGAAAGTATTAATATATAACTAGTGTTCTTTTTGATAAATATCACATGATCAATGTGAGTGGTACTTTTAGACACTCTTTCGATTACCTAGGAATAGAAAATGAGAGAGATGAAGTCTCATATAATCTTCCTTATTCATTATTCTTGTAAATATAGCTCTTTTTTGTTACTAAAGGAGTACAAGTTATAGAGATATAACTCTTACAATCTTGTAAATATATTTTGTTAATACAATACATAATAGTTATTTAATTTATGGCATCTTTTAGTTAATTAAAAATGTTAATACTTGGTTCTATTAATTTATGTATAAAATATTTTTTGATTCTGGATTTAGTATTAAATAATTTAAAATTATTGAAATATTCACTTTTTAATATTATTTATTAATAGGAATTCAACCTTTTAATGAGGGGAAATTTTATTGGTATCGTCATTTTTAGTGACAGAAAAGTATGGTATTTGTGAGAGGAATTTACATTGGTAAAGAGATTTTTAGTGAGAGAAGAATTTATAAATAATGTGAGGAAGTGCCATTGTTATTTACATTTTTAATGAGAGGAAAAGGTACAAATGGCGATAGTTTGTCTCTAGCTAACAAGTTATTTAGTGATGGGAAAATTACTCAAGCTAATACCATTAATGATGGGACACAAGCATTGTCTTTAGTTACTTTTATTAAGAGAGGCAATAATAGGAGGCGGTGACGGGAATTTTCCCGTCACTAAAAGGTTATAGGGATGGTATTTCTCTTTTAATGATAGAACTTACTCTCATTAAAGACTGATTTTCTAGTAATGAAGCTTGGAATCGTCGTGTTCAAGCTTATGCCAAGGGATCATAACCACAAATTCATGAGTTAAGGTCTCGTTTACATAATTTAAATCAAGAATCAGAAAATATCATTGTCTATGTGCAGAAAGCAAAGGCTATTGCAGATCAATTAGCCGTTTTTCACCATCGAGTCTCCGAGGACGATCTCGGTGAGGCCATTCTTAAGGGTCCTAATCCTGTTTACCAACCCTTTACTAGATATCTTGATGCGCGTCATGAAGATATCTCATTTGATGATTTATTTGGTTTTTTACTAATGGAAGAACGTCAGCTATCAAGACACGGTCTTCTCGACACACCTAGTTTCGGTGCAACATTCAACCCCACTGCTCAATTTGCATCAAGGCAAAGTCCTTGTGGCAGAGCTCCAACACGCGGTAGTGGCTCAAGTAGAGGTCGTGGCCGCTTTGCTAGTTTTTTATCTTATGGTTGTGATAATCCTTCCAATAATTCCAATGGCTAACGATCAGGCCATACCAATTCAAGTGCATATGGATCGATCGATGCTACTGGCATGTCTAATGTCACTTGTTTTAACTGGACACCTTGCCAATGTCTGCCCCTTACCAAGAAAACCTCGTAACCCTCAACCAACCTCCAATCATACTTGCAACAACACTCGTCAACAACATGGCTGATGGATTCAGGTACCACGCATCATCTTACTTCATACTTGGAAAATTAGCTCTTCATTCAGAATATCAAGGTCCAGAAGAGGTAGTTGTAGGTAATGGTTCTTCTCTTCCAATCTCTCATACGGGTTCTTCCACTATTAGTTTTGGCAATCATATATTTCACTTTCATGATATTTTACATGTTCCATCTGCTACAAACAATTTACTTTCCATCAGTTATTCACTAAAGCTAACAATGTTTCGGTGGAATTTTTTCCTGGCCATTTTTTTATTAAGGATTTGGTGAACCAGACCACTCTCTTCCAAGGCCGGAATGAAGGCGGCCTCTATGTTATGCCGTTGACTCTCTCATCTTCTCCAAAAACTCATGTTGCAACGCTGACCACTTGGCATCATCGCTTGGCTCATGCTTCTATTCCAATTGTCAAACAAGCATGGCAAAATAGTTCCATTTTATATTTTCAACCCAAAAGTTCCAAATTATGCCATGATTGTTCCATTAGCAAGAGTCATAAGTTGTCTTTTCCTCTTTCTACATATCAGGTGTCTAAACCATTAGAACTCCTTTCTTCTGATCTTTGGGGTCCATCCTCTGATGTTTTTTTTTGACGGTTTTCGATATTATTTATTATTTTATGACCATTATAGTAAATATACTTGGACTTATTTTCTCAAATACAAATCTGAAGTGATATATTCTTTCATTAAGTTTCGATCTAATGTGGAAATTTTTTTTGACTTACCTCTCAAAATATTTCAAGCCAATTAGGGTGGAGAGTTTCAATCTCTTCAATCCTACCTCACCATGAATGGCATTACACACAAGTCTTCTTGTCCATACATACCCGAAAATGGGTATGCTGAATGTAAACATCGCCACATTATAGAAACTTGATTAGCTTTATTATCTCAGTCCTCACTACTAAAAAAATTCTGGTCATTAGCTTTTGATATTGCAGTATATATCATCAATCGTTTGCCCATGGTTCAGTTAAATTATTCATCTCCCTTTTATCGACTCTTTAACAAGCAACCAAATTATAATTTCTTAAAATTTTTTGGGTGTGCTTACTATCCATGGCTTTGACCATATTCTAAATCTAAATTAGATTTTCGTTCCAAATGTTGTATCTTCTTGGGTTATAGCAAAATGCACAAAAGGTATAAATGTTATGATCCTATTACCCAACGTCTCTATATCTCACGCCGTGTTATCTTTGATGAGTAGGCTTTCCCAGCTGCAAGTAAGGTGCCATCTTGTGTATCTGATCCAGCAGCCTCCTCTCTAACAATAATTCAAATCCCTTCATCACTCATACAACTCGACACCCCAGAAGCCGCCACATCAAAAGCCGTACCCATCACCATCAATAATTCCTCAACTTTGCTAGCTAATACATCCTCAAATCCTTTCGCTCCATCATCTCTTATCATTGACTTCACCAAATACGGTCCATTATCCTTTACAGTTTCTCCAAGTATATATGATAATTCAGTACCTCAATCGCATTCACAACGCACTCGTCAAGTGCAAACAAGGTCTTAAACAGGCTACTTGAAACCACGGTCTCACTATGCCACATCTATCTTGCCTTCAGATCTAACCTCTTACACGACCGCCTTAAAATTTGAGCATTGGTGGCAAGCAATGACAGAAGAGTTTGATGCTCTCGTTGCAAATAAAACATGGGAGTTAGTACCACCATCTTCAATACAAACTATTGTAGGGTGGATATGGGTTTTTCGCACCAAAACAAAATCAAATAGCACACTTGATTGCTACAAAGCTCATTTAGTAGCAAAAGGGTATCATCAATGACCCGGTGTTGATTACTCTGAAACTTCTAGCCCCGTTATCAAACCATCCACCATTCGACTATTATTATCAATTGGTGTTCAATATGGATGGACTATGCGCCAATTAGATGTTTCGAATGTCTTCCTTCATGGCACTCTAGATGAAATAGTATACATGCAGCAACCTCCAGGTTTCAAAGACAACTTATCCTCATTATGTCTGTTGACTTAAAAAATCAATCTACAAACTGAAACAGGCACCCCAGATGTGGCACAAATGCCTAACCAATGCTCTTTGTGCTTAAGGTTTCCAAGCAACCAAAACTGACACGTCACTCTATCATATGAGAACGAGACCCTCAGTTCTCTATTGTCTAATCTATGTCGTTGACATATTGGTTTTGAGTAGTTGTGATTTGTTAGCTACTCAGCTAATACGCAACCTACAATAACAATTTAGCATCGAAATGGCATTCGATTGAGCCAACAAAAATACATCCATCAGCTGCTCAAATGTGCTAATATGGAAACTGTTAGAAAAGTACTCTAAAGCAATCACCTTTAGCACTTATTGTACAATTCATTTCATGTGAATAAAAAGCATTTTCATTTATTAATATTCATTTATATTATGAATTGATTGGATCTTAAATTAATTAATGAAGTCCATGATATAAACATAGCATGAAGGAAATTATGATGGGATCATGATATTGAGATTTCTATCATGTGTAATTATGATTATATCTAAACTAATCTCTAGTCATAGAATTAACAAGACTGTACATTGTTAATCTGAAGAGACTAGCACATGTTATACTCCTTGATTTAATCAAGTAGTAGATCTCATAAGTTGTGAGCATGAGATGTTCAAAGTTGACATGTGGATGCTTGTTATGAGTAGTCAAGTACATTGGATGACTTGCTATGAGACGATCATATGAATTATCTATTCAAATATTAATGATAGTCTCATCATAACAATGGTACAAATATCCTTAGACTTGAGGTACTCAAAGATATCTTAGATACTGATTTTGTGCTTTGACTCCATTCCTTGTTGCCTCACAGAGGTCGCTTATAGGGTGGTGATTGGGTACATTTCGAGGTATTCGAAGGTAATTGGGTAGCCAACAGAAGATTCACCACCCTTGATAGAGGAAGTGTATACCCATGGCCTATTGTCGGGATCATTACTCGGAATTCTCTGGTTGGAGTGGAAATGTCATGAAGATGGTCTTCAGTGACATGTCTATTTGAGTAATGAGTTTCAGTGATAAGATCTAATATCACTTGGGCTAGGTGTGACGTAGTTAGTCTAGTAGGAGTTTACACATAGTCCATGCTCTAAACCTAATGGAGTATAGAAGGGGTAAATGATGAATTGCACAGACAATTGTCTATGGAAAGGTTCGTAGTTAAACCACTACTTTCCTGCTAATTGGAGGTCATGATGTGTTATTAGATACCTCTTATGATCTACTTAAGATTAAGTGTTAATCTGAGTGGCCAATATAGTCGGAAACCTAATAGGCCACACACATTAAAGGTGTGAAGGAGAAGTAAAATTGGCTTTTAGATCAGATCCAAAACACCGAGAGAAAAACTAGGTCCAAACAGTTACATTCCCGGGCATGACGAAGGCTTCAATCGGGAAAAGAAGTCTCCTGCTCGAAAAAAGCTACTGGATCGAAACAGCACAAAGTCCCAAGCGGGAAAGTAGTTTCCTGACCAGGACTCGCTCGACATGGACAATTTTCCGAACAGAAAATAAGTTTCCCAATCGGGACATGTGATAATCAAGGGTTATGAACCCTAATTCTATGTAGACTATAAATAGTAATCTTTCAGACTATTTCTATAGTTGTAACTCATAAGAATTAAAGAGTTAATTCTTCTCTTCTTCTCTCTCAAGGATTAACTCTTTCGCTAGCACAATAGGTTAATCCAAGCCATTGCCTTAAAGGTTTTATCTCTTCTCCCTTCGCATGGATACCATCAGAGGTGATCCTAGGGGATTAATATGGTTTGCTACAACCTGGTAAAAAGAGAATCGAAGGAAGAATACTCAGTTTTGAAAGGTAATAATCTTCTATTATTAGATAATTTTAATTGTTCATGATTACATAGGTTGATATTCTTCTTGGAGTTTGTAAAATTTTATTTTTCTGTTGCATAACGTGTATGAGATGCATGTGCAAACTCCAATAGAAACATGCAAGCCTGTCTTAACCCCACTCTCCTCCACAGAGAAAATTCATTAGGGTGTTAGTTCTACCTTCTCGGATCCTACTCTATTTCGCATTATAATTGCAGGATTATAATATCTCTCTTTTACTCGATTAGATATTTCATTTGCAGTTAATAAATTGGCACAATTTATTCATCAACCAACTGAATCGCAATGGTAGCCTGTTAAATGCATTCTCTATTATTTGCAAGGCATTTCAGATCATGGAATTTTTTATTCAAAATCACCTACTACTGCTCTCCATGCTTACTCCAATACCGATTAGGGAGGAAATATAGAAGATTGGAAATCAACCACGGGTTTTGCTATCTTTATGGGATAGAATTTAATATCTTGGAGTTCTCGAAAGAAAAACTCAGTCTCTCAGTCGTTTACTGAAAGCTGAATACTGAGCTCTCACTACTGTTACTTTTGAAATTGTATGGCTGGAATCGCTACTCAATGAACTTGGCTTTACTCTTCCACAATCCCCGATCTTGTGGTGTGACTATAATGCTTGCTAATTAGGGCTTAGTAGAATAAGTGCAAGCAACATACATATAAACTACATAAATGACATTAGGAATAAAATTGAATAAATGATTAAATTAGATCACATAATTAAATTTCAGTTCAATAGAAATTAGTACGATAAGATATATATAAAAAAAAAATGTGGAAATAATAATAGTAGATAAATAAGTTTAAAAAAAAATTTAATTAATTAATTAGAATTAAAAGAAAAAGAAAAATTAAAATTAAAAAAAAAAAGAAAGACTAGAAAAAAAGAAGTCAAAGATTTTTTTTTCTACTAAGTCGGTGAACTAAGTATTTTGGTATAAATAGGGTAGGTTCTACATTTGTCCATCATTTTCTCTCTACTCTTCTTCTTCCCATCACCCACCAGCCTCATTCTTCCCTCTCTTCCCTTATGATTTGCATCAAAATTTAATCCAAAATAATTTATTTGTGGTTTACGGCAAGTTGGAGAACTGAAGAGTAGACAAGCACCATAATCTTGTGTTTTGGAAAAGCACCATTAAGGTCTGTACATATTTGTATTTTAGTTTATTATTTTATATGTTTGTGTGTATTGATTGTGGATGCACTTGCTTAATTAATAACTTTGTGTTCTATGACATAATAATGAACCTGGGATTGAGTTGGTTATGTGTTAGTGGCATGATTTATTGGTTATAAAGATAGAATGCATGTGATGACATGATTTTAACTTTGTTATTAAATTGTAGTACAAATGTAAAATGAATATTCATGATGGTAAATCAATATACTCATGATGGAAATAAGTTAATAATGGTTTGATATGCCCATTTCTCTACCTGAGGGCTAGCTTAGGATAGATGGTGCACTATTAAAGGGAAATATGATACCGTCTATTTATGAATTAAGGATAGGGAGGCCTAGGCTCGTGGAGCGTCCTGTATCCTATTATATACAGATGATGTTATACTCAATCAAGCTGGCATAGGCTCGCGAAGTGCTCTTGACTGGAATTTTTCATGAATAGGGTAGTCTAGGTTTGTGGAGCATTCCTATTTCACACCCCGTATTTGGACAGTCTGGAAACGAGATTTAGGCTACTTATATTAAAATGATACATAGAAATTAATTAATTAATATAAGAATACAAGGCAAAAGGTAATTGTGTGATATAACATTTCTTATTTATTTTATGTGAATTATAGCATAACATGAGCTGTGATTATATAATGTGATATATTAAATTTGAAAAATATGCTATATGTTATCATTAATAAATAAGATGTCGTATATTGGTATGCTCATTCTTTTTATGCTGCATGCATAATTGTTTAAAGTATACTATGAGATATGTGCTGTGAACTTGTGTGATTACATGTGAGAAATTAAATGCTTATATATACCACTAAGCTAGATATAGTTTAGCGTGAGTTTTTCTAGTACAGGAATTGGAACTTGTAGATTGTAGATATTAAGCTAACCAAGAAGAAGCAGTCCAAACCTATATCAGAAGAGACATAGAAGACCTAGCTAAAGGGTTGGTCACTTATTACTTTTGTTTTTTATTTTGATCATGCATTGGGTAATTGATTCGTTTTGTAAATATATTAAGAATATGTCTAATAGTTAGAAATAATTGACATGTAAATATAATTATAATGAGTTGGTATGTATATATATAAATATGTTAATTGATATTGTGGATAAGAAAAATATATATGATGAATCCATTATAAAAATAGGTAGTTAAATTATTAATTAAAAAGGAAATAAATTCGGATAGATTTATTTAATTAGTTAAGTTATGTGACATTTCACTTATATGATGGAATTGTTCCTATTATATAAGTGAGGTATTATAGTGACAATTTGAGCGCAACATATTTATCTGCAAATCCAGTTTTTCACTCCCGGTCCAAACATTTAGAAATTGATTTCCATTTTGTTCACGATCAAGTCCAAAATAAATTGTTGCAAGTTCGATTTCTCAACTCTAAGGAACAAATAGCTGATGTATTCACTAAACTGTTGCATAAACGACCATTTCTCTTCTTGCGTGACAAGCTGATTGTGTACCCTTCCCCAGTGCAGCTTGCAGGAGGGTGATAAGGAAGAGTATTCTACTCCAACTACAACACTAATTCAGTATTCTGATAGTATTCTAATTTTCACATTCACTTAGTCTAGACTTTGATGTATTGTAACCTTTCACTCTATATAGGACTCTTGCTGTATAAACATGTACTTATTATACATAATACAATATGCTTTTTTCATAATAGGGTGAAGTTTAGAACTTTGACCATTTGCTTGAAGTAAAAAGTAGAGAGCAGTGGTTGCTATCTGGGCAAATTATTCTATATGGACTCGTGTCCAAGTAACTGAAAGTTTTAGAGAGCACATAAAACAATTCTCATTCCTTGAGTTGAAAGAATAATACATGGTAAAAGATATACAAGAGAACAAAAATGAAAAAAGAAATTAATTACAAACGGTTAATTACGAAAATTATGGACTGTCAATTTTCAAGAATATGCCATTTGGTTCCTTGATAATAGGTGTAAGATGACAAATTTCCATGTTGAGAGAGAGTAACTGTTGGTCATTATTGTAATTGTGGCCAACTGTTGTTATTTCCTTTTCACCCTTTTTCAAGCTAGAGGTAGTGAGATAGTGAACTCTAAGCTTGGTCCTAAAGTTGAGAAAGGGCAACTTCGCTAGAGGCTTGGTGAATATGTCTGCAATCTGATGAGAAGATGGGATGTAATGAGTAGTCAAAGCACCAATCACAACCTTTTCTTGAACAAAATGATAATCAATTTCTATGTGTTTTGTACGAGCATGGAACATAGGATTTATAGTCATGTAAAGAGAACTTTTGTTATCACAAAATAGTTGTGGAGTATCATAGAGTTTGACACCAATATATCTGAGAAGAAAAGTGATCCATACTAGCTCGGATGTAGTGGTTGCCATTGATCTATATTCGGCTTCAGAACTGGAGCATAAGATTGTGGGTTGTTTCTTCAAAGACCAAGAGATGCAATTAGCACCAACATATATGCAATACCCAGTGGTGCTTCTTTTGGTATTTGGGCAACCTACCCAATCTACATCACAAAACCATAAAGATTGACACCACTTTAAGCTAAAAATTTAATTCCATAGTCTATCGTTTCCTTGAGGTAGCAAAGAATGTGTTTAACAGCTTTCATGTCTCTTGCCATTGGATTTTGAAGTCTTTGACATACTTTATTGACTGCTTGAACAATGTCAGGACGAGTGTAGGTTAGATATTGAAGTGTGCCTACCAAATTTTGATATTCTTTGGGATCAATGAGCTTCATATCTTGGTGGAGATTTGAGAGCCATAGGTGTGTTGATAGGAGAACTATCAAGCATTTTTGCTCATTCCAGAAGGTCTCCAGCATACTTTCTTTATGATAGAGTGATCCCTCCAATGAAACAATGCACCTCTATACCAAGAAAATAATGCAAGTCTCCTAGGTCTTTTAAAGCAAATTTGGAGTTGAGCTGTTGTATAAGGGTGTGAGTGTACTCTTCATTATTTTCTGTAAGCACAATGTCATCCAAATGTATTAGCATTAAAACAGTAATATCATTTCTATATAAAATAAACATACAATCAAGGTCTAAATCGCAGATGTGACACATACATTCAAATAATAATGAACATAAATTATATTCTATGAACTTGATTACAAATAATAATGAATTCGTCTGCAAATATAATGAACATACAGTGAAATAATAATGAGCATAAAATTAAATAATAATGAACATAGAGTATATTCTAAATGAAGCTGATTATAAATAATAATAAATATACATATTTACAAAATTGTCACTGTATTTTTTAAAAAACATAGATTGAAGTCCATATTACTATATGACCCAAATCCATGATATAATAATCCTTACTACCAATGTCATGAATATGTTTTGTGATTATGGGCTAAGCTCATAGTCATAATGCTAATAATTTTCAGACTAAATATATAGATAATAAATAGAAATAGAATAGTAAAAAATGATTTTTTTTTTTTTTTTTACTTTTAAACAATAAATGTCTTTCACATCCAACTATAACAATAACTAAATTCTTTATTTTTGAATGGCAGTTCCAAAAAAAGCGTACTTCTATATATTATATGTAAATATTTGTTTAAGCTCTCTAATATCTTATACAAGGAAAGGATTTAACCATATTCCAATATAATTTACTTATGTGCTTCATAACGGTTTAAAAATAATTGCATAACTATTGCCAAACATCTAAATGCATTACTAATTACTAGTACTTTGTTTGTAAGTATCAATCAAGGTATAAAATCAAAACTAAGGGAATTGATGAATTAGAGTGAATAAAAAAACAATTTAAATCAAGATAATAGCAACAAATGATTACATTTTTCTTCAATTTTAATTCCTTTTTTTAAAACAAAGAACTTTTTTTTTCTTTTTTTGACCCCTAGGAATTCTTGGAAGGATTTGAAAAAAAAAATGGATTTACATTGTTTAGATGTACTTTGTACCTTTAGATAGACTTGTTTTATTTGTTTTTAAATTATGAAGAAATTTCACCATCTACCCATTTTTTGTTTTTTTTTTCAAAAATGGAAACCAAAATTTCTTTTTTCGTTTGTACCGAAAACCTTTTCAACTTCACTAAAAACTTCTTCTCTCTAGCTCCTTTCTTCAGTTGATTTTCTAGTTTCAGCATTATTCAAGATCGTCACTGATTCTGTGATCGATCACTATAGAGTGCAATGGCCTCTATTGATGCAAGATGCTTCAACTTCCATGACCCTTCTTCTTCTTCTTCTTCTTCTTCTTCAATGTTCGTTTCAATTTTTTATTTTAAGTCTTTTTTTTTTTGAAATAGATTTCGATTCTTATTTAGTCGAGTTTTTGTTGATTTGTCATTCGTTGCTAAGTGATTTGCTCATTCAATTGTTATTTGTCTGTATTGTTGTTGATTATTTTTTTTGTTCTTTATTTTTTTGGTGAAAATCACTAAGATATCCTTAAGGTATACACAAAGTATCCCTAAGGTATACTAGAGATATTTTCATATAATTCATAAAGGTATACCGAAGTATCCCCAAGATATATCCAAAGTATTTCCAAGAAATTCCTTCTAAAGAATTCTCAAAAAAATTCTTATGGTATATTATGGTATATTCAAAGTATCCCCAAAATATACTAGAGGTATTCTCATAGAATTTATAAAGATATATCGAAGTATCCCTAATGTATTCCAAGATAATTCCTCTCAGGGAATTCCTTGAGAATTCCTAAGGTATACCCAAGGTATCCCTGAGGTATACCCAAGATATTCCTGAAGTGTTTGAGATTTTGCGATGTTTGAATTTTGATTAAATTATCTTCTTCTTCTTCTTCTTCTTCTTCTTCTTCTTCTTCTTCTTCTTCTTTAATGGTTTAATTATTCTTATTCTTGTTCTTTTGTTAGTTTTTGGTGAAAATCGAACTAAAATATCCCCAAAATATATCAAAGGTATGTCGAAAATATACTGTCTGAGCATATTTTGAGGTGATTTAGAAATATAGATATTGTTGTAATTGTTGAAAGTATTTTTTGGTAAAATTGAAAAAAATATTAATGGAAGGTAAACTTATAATTATTCCTCCTCTTTTTCTGGTATTTATGAAAAATTTCCTTAAATTATTGTAAATTGTTTAGGATTAGCCCATTATCAATATATTAAAAATGAACATTTACAAGCAAAGCCCTTTGTGGAAAACAACTGATATTGTTCAATTGTCCTTTTTACTATTTATGCATGCCTAATTTCATAAAGATACATACAATAACAAATGTATTAAAATGAAATTGTCATTCTAAAATTTACATATAGGAAAATGTGGTATAATATTTAGTATTCTATCATGAAGATTATGATATTAAAAAGAAAAGAGGGAAACTTTGAAGGACTTTCCAAGCTTCATGGACCTAATAATAATGCTTGTGAGCTGTAATGTAATACAAAATTAACTAAATATGCAAATTATTTAATACAATCTTCTGCAATATGATATTTGAGTATACTTTTTTTTATAGGAAAATCAGGGATTTATCTCCTATTTAGAATATTTCTTTTTTTGTATTTTTATTTTCTCCTTTTTCTATTTCTTGATTCTAGGATAGAAGTTCTATATAAACTTGTATATTTCTCTGTAATGATTTAAGAAATACAAAAAGTAGTATTTCTCCTTTTTCCAACATGGTATCAAAGTTGGGTTACCAGGCTTTTCCTTCTACCTAAAAAGTAAGTTCTCTATGGTTTTAATACCCAACCCGATTAAGAGAGTTTAAGCTCTCACCTCCTACACTAGAGGAAGCGCCCGACACTAACCAGTCCTTCGGTGAATGTTCTATTGACAACAGAGGTAGTGTATGACCACATGGGCTGACACAGCGTTATGCTCCGATCCCATGCACCGGCACGTGAGCTGTCCTCCGATGACCTTTTTTTGAGGTTCTTTGTCCCAAACTCTTCTCCATATTTTTTCGAACTTGTCTGACTTTTTTTTTCTTTGTTTGGCTATATCGATTTTTCTCCATCATATAAATGGTAAGCAACAATCACTAGAAAACAGCCCTCACTAGTTTGACCAATAGTGATTCAACTATGTCTGAAGAAACTATTTCAAACATGAATTTAATATCTTTCAATAGCCCGATAGGAGGATCCAATAATTCACTCCAATTGAATATCCATTGACTTAACAAGAAAAATTATGTAGAATTATCTCAAACTATTCATTTTATCCTATAAGGCGAAGGAAAGTTTGGTTATCTGACAGGATAAGTGGTAAGACCTGCTGATGGAAATCCAACCCTTAAGATGTATAAATCAGAAAATTCCTTGATTATACCATGGTTAGTGAATTCTATGGAACCTATTATAGGTGAACCTTTTATGTTCCTACCAACAACCAGATATGTTTAGGAAACAGTTCGAGATACCTATTATAATATGAAAAATTCATCACATATTTTTGAGTTAAAATCTAAACTTTGGCATGCCAAACAAGGTGACCAAGATGTAACCTCTTATTACAATGACTTGATGATCTTATGGCAGGAATTATACCTCTATTATGATGATATTTGGGAATGTGCAAATGACAGTGTCAGATTCATGAAGAGAAGAGAATAATTATTTCTTCATGTTCTTCGTAGAACTAAATAAGGAGTTAGATGAGGTGCAGGGCAAAATTATTGGAAAGACTCCTCTGCCAACAATTCGTGAAGCATTTTCCAAAGTTAGAAGATAAGAAGCATGGTAGACTGTGATGTTTAAAAATAAGTCTCTTTCCATTAATATCTCAAAAATGGACAGTTCATCTCTAGCAACACAGAGTTTCCAAAAGGAAGGAAAAAATGATGGCAAATGACCATGGTGTGATCATTATAAAAAATCATGGCATACATGAGAAACATGCTGGAAAATTTATAGCATACCAAAAAATTTGAAAAAGAAGTCTAATGGAAGAGGCCTCGCATTTCGAGCTAGTGTCTCAGATCAAGAGAAGCAGTCTTCTTCAAGTTCATTTCCTTTTATTAAGGAACAAATAGACTAACTATACAAGCTTCTCGAGCCTTAAAAAACTCCTTGTTCCTTAGCTCAAAAAGGTAACTATTAGTAAATTACTCTTATTAGTACCAATTCTAATCATGCTTAGATCATTGATTCAGGTGCAATTGATCATATGACTGGATTGTCAAGTCTTTTTTCTTCATATAGTCCTTGTGCAAGAAATCAAAAAATTAAAATTACAGATGACTCTCTTTCATCTCTTACTCTTCATGATGTTCTTCATGTTTCCAAACTCTCTTGTAATTTATTGTCTATTAGTAAGCTAGTTCATGATCAAAATTGTCAAGCTAATTTTTTTTTCCAATTCACTATGTGTTTTAGGATTTGACCTCAAGGAGGATGATTGGCAGTGCTAGACAGAGTGAAGGACTTTATTTCTTTGAGGATGGTACTGAGTTAGGGTGACAATCCCACTAAATAAGTACCTATTTTAAATCTATTTCTCTTTCTAATAATGATGTTATGTTATGGCATTTTAGATTAGGTCATCCTAGTTTCAGATATTTGAAATATTTGTTTCCTAAGTTATTTGTTAATAAAGATATATTCTTGTTTCATTGTGAAATATGTGAGTTTGTAAAACATCATCACACCTTTTTTTCCATCATAGCCATAAAAACTATTCACTATGATTCACAGTGGTATTCGTGGTCCAAATAAGATAAGTACACCATCTGGTAAGAAATGATTTGTTACTTTTACTAATGATCATACTTTACTTTTCTGGGTATTTCTATTGAAAGAAAAATCAGACATTGAAAAGATTTTCAAAAACTTTTACAATATGGTGCAAACTCAATTTCAAACTAATATACAAATTCTCATAAATGATAATGGAAAAGAATATTTCAATATGATCTTGAGAAATTCTTTTCTAGAAAAAGGATCATTTATCATAGTTCTTGCATTGATACACTCAATGTTGTAAAAACCGGCCCGGTCAATGAACCGAAAAAGCCAGTGGGTCACGAAGTTAAGATTAAACCTGGATCAAAACGATCTACACAGTATTTTTATAAAATATAATATGTCTTATATATAATAAAACATAATATGTCTCATACATAATAAAAATATAATATAAATTGTTAAAAATCATTCCTAGTACACAAGACTAATATAACATGTCTCATATTCTCTTTTTTGTATTATTTTTAAAAACAAATTATATTTCATATATTTTCATAATTGAATATTTAATTAATTATTAAATATAAAGGTAACATATAACTTGAAAAATATAATCAATAAAAAATCTCAAATTGTAAAAGAAAAGTAATATAAAAAAGAAATAAGAAAAAATATATATATAAAAAGTGAACAATCTCACATAAAAAAAAAAGTAAAATGACCGCATATTATAAATAATAGTGTGTTAAGTCTTCAAAAATATATTTATTTTGACCAATTTAACTAGTTTGTTATTAACTTATCTAGTTTTATGGTCAATTTTTTGGTTGAACCGATTGAGTTGGTTAGATTGGATAAGAATGTGTTAAGCCTTCAAAAATAAATTTTTTTTTGTAAAAAATTAAGAAAAAAAACTTGGAAAAACAAGTCAAAATCGGCTGGGTCAACCGGTTCACGGTTTGACCGACCAATTCGCTGGTTTTTCTCCTAGTTCAATTCCCTCCCGGTTTTCTACCTAAAAACCGACTGGTTTGATGGCCGGTTCCCTATTTTCCCGTTTGAATTGGCCAATCTGGTCCGATTTTCATAACATTAGATACACCTCAACAGAATGAAGTTGCAAAAAGGAAAAATAAACATTTATTGGAGGTGGCTTATGCATTACTCTTTACAACTAAAGTTCCTAAGTATTTGTGGTGAAAAACTGTTTTAACTGCATCATACTTAATCAATAGAATGTCTTCCAAAATTTTGCAATATCAAACTCCTTTCCAAGTGTTCACAACAATTTTTCCTCATGTCAGACTTTCTACAGATCTCCCTCTAAAATTTTTTGGATATACAACTTTTGTTCATGAATATAGGAAAATTAGCAAACTCGAATCTCGAGCTATAAAATTTGTTTTCATTGGCTATTCCCCATATAAAAAAGGTTATAAATATTTTGATCCAGTATCAAAAAAAATTTTATCACTATCAATGTCATATTTTTTGAAAAACAATTGTTTTTTAAGGATATTCATCTTCAGGGGGAGACTTGTAAGGAAGATTCATTTGTCAACTCTAGCGATAATATCTTTTTTTCGAATGATGTACTTGTTTTCCAAGATCTTGAGTCCAATGCACCTATAATAAATGACCAGAAGTTATGTGTTGAAACTTCTCTTACTATGAGTGATGTTTCTCTTATATCTGGGCCTACATTTGAAAATCAAAATTTTGAACAACAATCCTTGGAAAAGAAAAGCAAAGGACAGCCTAATATAGTGTCACAACATGATAATATTATAACAATAGGTAATAGATTCACAAAAGGTGACCAAACTTGGAAAGAGATTTTTTACTCGAAGAAGAACCATAAGAAAACAAAAGAATATGCAAAGGAAAGAGGAATTGACTCTTCAGTACAGTCATGAATCTAAACTAAAGACAAATCAACAATCTGAATCTAGTGTAGGTAATTTCCATTCTCTTTCTAAGACTTCTAATTTTGTTATCCCTATAGTGCTTCGCAAAGGAGTCAGATCCTAGATATCCTTTATCAAATTTATCTACATATCTTATTGCGTTTATATCTAAATTGTCCAATATAGAAATTCCTAGCAATATACATGAGGCTCTAGAAATTCCAAAATGGAAGGAAGCAGTACTTGAAAAGATGAGAGCTCTTGAGAAGAACAGTACTTGGAGTGTTGTGGTATTGGTAATAGGGAAGACAAATGTAGGCTGTAAATGGGTCATCACTGTGAAAATATAACTCTAATGATTCAGTAGAGAGATACATGGCTCGATTGGTGGCTAAGGGATTCAACCAGACATATAGCATAGATTACTCTGAAAACTTTGCTCATGTTCCAAAATTGAAGACGGTAAGAGTACTTTTGTTTATTGCTACTAATTTGGATTGGCCTTTGTAGCAATTAAATGTGAAAAATGCATTTCTAAATGGAGACTTGGATGAAGAAGTGTACATGGATAGCCCACCGAGCTTTTAAGGGAAATTTGGTTCCAAAGTGTTTAAACTAAAGAGATCATTATACGATCTCAAACAGTCCCCGAGAGCTTGGTTTGAAAAATTCACACAGTCTATAAAAAAACACGGATATTCCCAAGGACAAGCTAATCATACCTTGTTTTTCAAATTCTCTTTTGAAGGAAAGGATGTCATGTTAATAGTCTATATTGATGATATTATTCTCACGGGCAATGATGTGGTTGAAATGGAAAGATTAAAGAAAAGCCTTGCATTATCATTTGAGATCAAAGATTTGGGAGCTTTAAGATATTTCCATAGAATGGAGATTGCTCGTTCAAGGAAAGGAATTGTGATATCTCAATGTAAATATATCCATGATATCCTAAAAGAGATTGGGATGAATGGTTATAGACTTACTAGAACTCATGGATCCCAATGTGAAACTTTGGGAAAAGGAAAGTGTTCTTGTTGATACTAGTAGATACCATAAATTGGTTAGGAAATTGATCTACTTGTCTCATACTCAACCATATATTGCTTTTTCCATTAGTGTTGTGAGTCAATTCATGCATGCACCTTATGAAGAACATCTTGAGGCAATATACTGGATTTTGAGATATTTGAAATCTACTCCTAGAAAAGGTTTGTTTTTTAAGAAGACTAATCAAAGGAGTATTGAAGTATTTATAGATGCAGATTGGGATGGCTTTATAATTGATAGGAGATCCACTTTAGGATATTGTACTTTTGTCTGGGGTAACTTGGTTACTTGGCGGAGTAAAAAACAAAGCATTGTTGCTTGAAGCAGTGCAAAAGTTGAATTTAGAGTGATAGCTCAATGAATTTTTGAGGTACTTTGGTTACAAAGAATTCTCAATGAGCTTAAAAAAAGTTAGAACTTCCTCCGAAACTATATTATGATAGTAAGACTGCAATAAGAATAGCTCACAATCCCATCCAATACGATAAAACAAAGCATATTGAGATTGATCAGCACTTTATCAAAGAAAAACTAAAAAGTTATAATTATTTGTCTACCATTTGTTTCGTCTAGTCAACATATAACAAACATCCTGACCAAGGGGCTTCCAAGGCATAACTTTGAGCATCTTATAAGCAATTTGAGCATGATTGATATCTATGCACCAACTTGAGGTTGAGTGTAGGACAATCATGAATTTATCTCCTATTTAGAATATTTTCTTATTTGTATTTGTATTTTTTTCCTTTTTTATTCCTTGATTCCAGGATAGAAGTTCTATATAAACTTGTATATTTTTATACAAGGATTTAAGAAATACAAAAAGTAGTATTTCTCCTTCTTCCAACATTTGTCAATAATGATAATTATCATTACTATTTTAGAACACAATAAGGCATTCTACTTGCTATAGCATCTAAGTCCTTCACTATTGGTCAGATCTCCAAATGGACTTCTTCAATTTAACATACTCTTCCTAATAACCACTTGACTCCATCTAGAGAAGTTTGCCACCATGACTGCATCCTAAAGAGCTAACGCCACTGCCTTGAGAGGAGACCTGCAACAAGCTATTCTAACTGCACAATGGATAATCGAAATAACATGACTCCTACCAACAAAAGCTAATTGAGCCATTTTTAATTGTGATCAGAAGATGCATCTACATTTATCTTCACTACTCCTTCATGTGGTGGTTCCTAACTGACATTAGTTTGATGTTAGACCTAAAAAGACTAAGACACAACGATATCAGAATTCCTTCTATTTTAATAACCACTCTACTCCATCTAGAGAAGTTTACTGCCATGACTGCACCCCAAAGAGCCAACGCCCTTACTATGAGAGGTGACTTGTAACAAACTATTCTAACATCATAATGGATGGTAGAAACAGCACGATTCCTACCAACAACAGCTAACTGAGCCATTTTTTAATTGTGACCGGAAGATGGATCTACATTTATCTTCACTACTCCTTCATGTGGTGGTTCACAATTGACATTAGGTTGATGTTAGACCTGAATAGACTGAGACATAATGGCTTCAAAACTCCTTATATTGTTTTAAGCAAACCTCAAGTTACTTATTAATTTTTCCATAATCTCTTTAGGCTTACCATTCTTCTCATTAAAAACTTGTGCATTAATTATGTGCTATAATACTAGACCGGCAGATGTTTGCAATTAAAATCCAAAACTTCTGCATTTTCCTTGTCCTACAACTGTTCAACAAAATATTCCACCATCCAAAATCCAAGAAATGGAGATTATCAATTTAAAACTCCAGATTGAACAACAACTAAACTACTTTAAACTTCTCACATTGAAACCAAACTCCTTTTTATTAAAAAGTTAGACTCCAAACAATATTTTTGATATATCATGAAGTTTTATGATTATCCACTATTCGACTCTTTATCTTTCTTCACACAGCAAGATAGTTAAAAAAAAATTTAACCGAACAATTACTTCAAATGTGCTTCCATAAGCTTATCTAACAAGATTATAATCAGAAACATTCGCATTACAATTTCACAATTGGAACTTGTAAAAAACTATAGAATCACTAAACTACTTTTTTGACCCATTACTAACTGAAAAATTCATTCAATTTTAAGATATTCAATTTCAGAAATAGCATTCCACACTTGGAAATGTAAATGATCCAACGAAAGGATTACCTACATTCAAACAACAATGGAGTAGGCTATAAGTTCACCACAAATCCATGAGCATTACACAATCAACCTCAAAATTGAAGGAATAGAGGACTCTCCTGGTGAAATAAAAAAATTTGAATGGAAAGAAAGTTTAAATTATAAAACAATAAATTTTCAAATTAGGAAAAAAATCGATAGAAATAAACCCTAGTTGATGCAACAGCTTTACTTTCCCTTTCCTTCTAATAGGTCATATGACTTAGCACATGTTATCTTAAGTAAGTCATATGCTACGCGCATGTTATTTTAACAAGTCATAAACCAGTTTTTTAGGTCACATTTTACCTTCTACAATGGGTAATTTTTCAGGTTTATTAATAAAATAGGTTCATGATAGAAAAATCATAATTAAAACTTTGAATATAGCACATACAAATCTAACAAGTATAAAAGATTTCTTCAAAAACATCATGAAAGTTTTGTATATGCCCGTTGTTAAGAATGCCCAAAAAAAAGAAATTTTTAATTATAAAAAATTTAATAATAATTTATTAAAATTAATAATTTAAATTTTACATATATATTTTAAATTAATACTAACTTAATTTGAAATAGCCTAAGTCAACATATTAAGTGTAAAAATTTAAGGAC
Source organism: Balakata baccata (assembly GCA_949630135.1). Lineage (NCBI taxonomy): Eukaryota > Viridiplantae > Streptophyta > Magnoliopsida > Malpighiales > Euphorbiaceae > Balakata > Balakata baccata. The sequence continues at coordinate 29,097 of CATIWF010097268.1, forward strand.
CTAATGTATATATGTACCAAATTAATTGTAAAAAAAAAAAATCTAAATTGTATAAAATATAATTTGTTTTCAGTTCACATTTTATAATATTTTTTAGGTTAGATTGTGTATTTTTAAGTCTTATTTATGTGTTAATTATGGTGGAATTGTGTTAATGTGTTATTTATGTTTTGGGTAAGTTGGAGGTGAAATGGAGGATTTTTTATTTTAGAGATTTAAAGCTTTGACACGAGGAGGAGCAAAATGACACGAGTGTGGCAATGCTTGGAAAGACACGGGCATGTTGATTAGGGAGTTTGGTCATGTCTTAAGAAGGGTTGCTACTGGAATGATTGATACAGGTGTGCCATTTCTACATGGCATGTCAACGGTGTTGAACATATGGCACAAGCGTGTCACTTTTTTTTCATGGTCGTATCACATCGAGGGTAGCTACTACATCAAGTGACACGAGCATGTTATATCGATACGACCGTGTTGCTTTCTAGATGTTTTAGAGTCTTCTTGTGTTGGGAATCCAAAATTGCTGAAGTATAGGGCCAATCATTAAGTGCTTAATTGTGATTGGCTGAGGCTTATAATTATGGATATTTGCTGCCTTTTTAGAGTAGGAAATAGAGTCCTAAAGAGGAAGAAACTCAATCTCATATTTTAAGGTTTAAATATGTTCTTTAAATTTAATTTTAGGAGTTGAAGCTTTTCTCTACAATCGTTTAGTTTACTTTCGAGATTTAGGTGGCAGAAGAGAACTTGGAAGCCATCCCATCTTGTTCCAACAGTGTATGCCCAAGATTAGAGTCTGTTCACCATTGGAGTTGTCAAGCTTGGAGCTCTAAATGAGTGGAGACCTACCATTCAAGGGGGATTCAAGCTAATTAGTTTTAGGATTTTATACTTCTTCTCTATTGTAACATGTTTAGTTTAAGTTTTGGAATCAACTTGAACATAATTTGCCTGGCTAAGGTTTTTGTTAAGTATTTAGTAGCCATTAGGATAAATGAAGTTTCCTTTTTAGTTTCTAATGATATTTGATTTCTTCCATCTTTAATTATGTTTAAGAAGTTTTAAGTTGAATGTATCATTGGCCATTATTCATTTGATTTGGAATTAATATCTTGGGGTTGAGTTATTAGACGATCCACCTATGACTTACCCTAAAAATTGGGTTGGACATTAATTGTGCTATTAGCTGAGGTAGTTAACAACTTAAGGTAAGAGCCTTATGAATCTTATTTCATTGTGCTTAATTAAATTGGGAGGAAGGGATTACAACTAATGTTTCATTATGCATGAGCAAGATTATACAAGTGCCAAGCTATACAAGAATAGGGTGAAGTGGATGCATGATTGTCTATTGATCTGTAAGATTTTACTCCTGTAATTACGGTATAACTATTTAACTCGAGCTTTAAACTTTTTCCAAGTAAGTTACAGTCAAGATGGAGTGGATTGTTCACGTTGACTCAAGTCTTCCCTCATGGAACCGTAGAATTATAACATTTGACCATCGGTAAAAAGTTTAAGGCAAATGGACAGCGGGTCAAGCGATATTACCAAGGTTCTCCTTTAGTGCAAGTAGTGGAGAACACGACTTTACAACTCCCTTAAGTTAGAGCTTAAAAGATGTCTTACCTAGACTCTAAATGTGGCGCTTTTTGGGAGGTAACCCAAGCATTATTTAGTTTTCCTTTATTTTGATTTATTTTGATTCGGCTTTTATTTTCATTTATTTTTGCTTATTGAGTTCTTCCTTCAAGGATGAGATTGTGACTTTTTTTTTTTAAGTTATGATTGTTTGATTAGGGATAAATGGATATAGGTGGAGATAATTTAAGGAGTAACATGGGTGCAAGGGGAGCCAAACAACACAAGCTTGTCAATTTGACACGACTCATATTGCCAATTGTAGAGCCTCTGGAAACAATAACACAAGCGTGTCACTTTGACACGACCCATGTCATCAATAGTAGAGCTATTAGAAGCCATTACACAAGCGTGTCATTTTGACACTGCTTGTGTCACTCCTTGTGCAATTACTGGACCAAACGACACGACTGTGTCACTTTGAACTGCTCGTGTTTCCTATAATGAAGCCCTACATTTAGACATGACTTGTGTCCCTAAAAGTGCCGCTAATGGACTATATTGATACGAGCATATCGTTATGACATGACTCATGTCCCTTTCCTCTACTAGGTGTGATTGTTTATGCTTAATTGTATTTGGTTTGCACTTACCTTTTATTTTATGAATTGCATGGTAAGTTTTCTTTAACATACTAAATCTATAAAGTCCTGACACCATTTCACCACCACCTTAATTATAGCACCGACCACCAGCTGATTGAATTACTGTTAGTATCTCTCTATCGTCCACCATCAAATCACCAAAGTCCCTTGTACCTAAAACCAAAACCCTCGAGCCCTAATTTCTAAAATCCCCCAATTTTGGGTTTTGAAATCCCTAGTCGAAAAATCGCGTTCCTTTTCTCATTGCCAGTCTTTGTCCTTGATTCTCTTCCTTAATCAAGTCATCACCTTATAAGCCACCAACCACCATGCCGAAAGTTAAGAAGATGGCCAACAAATAAAAGAAGTCAGGACCCCTTTTGGACCTCAAGGGAGAAGCATAATTAGTATACCCATATGCCCCAATGGACCCATTAACACCATATGAGGAGTCGCACCTTCAAACCCGCCTACTCTTCCAATGCAAATAAGGTCCAAAGACAGGGTCAAGCAAATCACCTCCAAGGAGACAGCTCTAAAGAAAGCACCAGCAAAGGTAGACCTCGTATCTCAATATAATGCCCCTTTCCTTATTAGGTCTACAGAAGAAGGTAAGGATTATAAAATTGTTGTTTCCCTTGGTGAGCATTGTACTCTTTTTTTGAATTTTGATACCATGCACTCTCTAAACTGTCTAGATAATATTTTGGGCTGCAATTCTATCTTGGGATAAGATTATAGGTATGAAAGAGCCTATATATCTAGAATTGTTATGTGAGTTTTATGTGACATTGAAAATGAATATTGTTAACACTATAATCAAGTTTAGAATGTTTAGGAAGGAATATGTTGCTGACCTAACTGTTATGCAACATATTTTTGGCTTTAGGAAAACTGGGGTTACATAAAATTCAAAGGATTTTAATTGTATTGAAGCATGGGCTTATTTTATTGGTTTGCATGAATATAAAGCCAAAAATGCTTCTAACTCAAATTTTCATTATCTAGTTGATGATGTGATGTATAAATTTATGGCTTACAATGTTTTTGGTAGGATTAAGACTAGTAAGGTCTCTACACTTGAGTTGTTTCTATTATGGTGCATGGATAAAGATGTCCCTATGTTCACTACTTTATTCATTTTTAGTGCCATGAATTCCATTCTCCAACATCCTTCTGCAACCTGAGTTTTGGACATATTGTTTTTGCATTAGCCAATTTTATTTGTAAATCTAAATTTTAAAGTTGCACATTTACTAAGCTATGTATTACTACTCCTGATCTTAAGTTTGCAACTTTAGAGAAGGCTAAGATAGTTCGAGGTTCCAAAGATAGTCCAGAGTGGGCCCCTAGGGGAACTAACGTGCAACTTAAGTCTCATACAAGTACATTAGCTTTACAGCCAATAGCCGATATAGAGGATAATGTTGATTCCAGTGAGAGCGAGGGAGATGATCCAATGCTAACCCGTTTAGAAGCCATGGAGAATAAGTACATGGAAAGATGGAATATTTTGAGGTTGATTCAAAGAGGAGATGAGATATTAGGGTCCTACAACTAGCCATAGAGGAATGACAGCAGAGAATGGAAGCAGCTCACAAGGCCTACTTTGAAAATATTCAAGTAGATAACCACCTTCAGGAATATGACATTAAGGCTATAAGGAGCTGGCTGGATGACATGCAAGAAGAAATGGATGAGTAGTAGAATGCTATAGCGCGAGTATAATGAGAGCAAGGTTACCAAACTTTCAAGATGAATGCGTATTTCAAAGTCAATAGGGTGCAAGTTCGTTCACCATCGCCACCACCTCTTCCCAATTCATCTCAATGATGAGTTCACCACCCTCAAGGGAGTTTCCTTTTCTCTCTCTTTCTTTTTGAGCTTTATGTTTGCGTCAATGTGGACATTGCCTTGAATAAGTATGGGGGAGGGATACTTCCTTGTGGTATTTGTTATGTTTTGTTTCTTATGTGTGCTTATGTTTATGTTGTTTATTTCTATACGGTTGTTATGGTTTGAAATTTTTGAAAATTTTTGCCTCGTGTTTTTGTATGACTCACTCCATAGCTTGGTTTGTTCGCAATTTTTTGCAATGATAGCTAATGAAGGAATGCTAAGTTATGTTATGGATAAGGTAACTTGATTGATTGGCTTGATATAATCATATTTCTAGTCAAAATCTTTTTAATTTGGTTGGATTGATGCTTCGATTATAAAGTGTTAGTAATCCTATTGGGCTGTTAACTTGCATTTGATATTAACTATGTGTTGAGTTCTTCGCACTTACATATTACCTTACTTTATTTCATGAGCTTTTGTGACTTATAAAGAGCATTTATCAATTTTAAGCTTTTCTCTTCTTTTGTGAGTGTATATATTTGAAAACAGCACGATTACTATAGAATTTGCACTTGCATACTGGTTGATGCTACTATTTTAATATTATCTAGGAACTTAGATGATAGGGGGACTTAGGATTACCCCCTTTTAACTTGCTTTTTATGGCATGTCCTGTATTAGCACTTAAATAACTCCCTTTGAGCCTTGACCCTTTTTTTTTTATCCACTTTGTTTTTCACCTATTTACCTCATTCTTGTTTTACCGTTTTTGTCATCCTCAGTTGTAAGAGTTAGTAATAGTTGGAGAATGTTTAGAAAGAAAGGACTTCCTACTACCTGTGTTTGAAAATGTTGATGTGAGTTGATGAAAAATGAGCAATAGTCCATAAATTTAATCAATGTGTGTACCGAAAATAATAAAGAAAAAAAGAAGAAAAGAAAACAAAGATCAAAGAGAAAAAGAAGAAAAATAAAAGAAAAAAATAATAAAAGATATAATGGTACACATTAAGCCTTTTGTGTTGGACATGCATAACTTTTAACTACTCAAGTTGTTTTATGAAGTGAACTCACACCTTGTTGATGTAGGAAGTTACAAAGCATTGTAAGTCTTTGATTGTTGTTAATCTCTTACGTTCTTTTGCGTCATATTTTCCTTTACCGTACCTTTTCACCTTAGCCCCCTTACAACCGTAAAAAGACCCTTTAACTTGTGTCTTGGTGATAGTTTGAGCGATGAAGATTGGATTAGAGTGCAAACTTATAGAATTATTTGTTGTGCTTGTTGAACATTTAGCCTAAATACTTTGAAGGAATTGAGAGACATTAGGAGATAAGTGTGGGAGAATGATATGCATATGTCATTGTCATATGTAGTTAATTAGCCTAATCAGATTCCTTTCTCCTTTGCATGAGAAGCGATAATATGACCATATTAAATTTTGTTTTGATTGTGAATATGGAATTCTAATTGAGGGTGTATTAAGTTTAATTGGTTTTAGAACTTTATTCCATGTTATGACAGGAGCATTAGTGAAGCTTAGGAGAGTTGGACTCAAATTAGATATGGAGTGTGTTGTGTTTATTGTTTTGTTTTGTTCTTTCATATTTAGGAACTGCTTAGGGACAAGCAATACTTGAGTATGGTGGAATTTAATAAGGTCACATTTTATAGTACTTTCTAGGTTAGATTATGTGTTTTTTAGTCTTGTTTCTATGATAATTGTGGTGGAATTATGTTCATGCTGTGTTATTTATGTTTTAGGTAAGTTGCAGGTCAATTAGAGGATTTTTTAGCAAAATTTGAAGACTTAAAGCTTTGACATAAGGAGGAGCAAAATGACACGAGCATAGTGATGCTCAGAATGACATGAGCATGTCGTTTGAGGAGTTTGGTCATGTCACAAGAAGGGTTGCTACTGGAATGATTGACACAGGCATGCCATTTCTACAAAATGTGGCAATGGTGCTAAACATATTACACGGGCATTTCACTTGTGTCTTCCTGATCTTTTCATATTGAGGATAGCTACTACATCAGGTGACACAGGCATGTCATATCAACACGATCATGTCATTTCCTGGACATTTCAGAGTCCTTTCGTGTTGGGAATCCAAATTTGCTGAAGTAAGGGGCCCATCTTGGAGTGCTTAATTGTGATTGGCTAAGGCTTATATTTGTGGATATTTGCTGCCTTTTTAGAGTAGGAAAGAGAGTCATAAAGAGGAAGAAACTCAATCTCAAATTTTAAGGTTTAAATATGTTCTTTATATTTAGTTTTAGGAGTTGGAGCTTTTCTCTACAATTATTTAGTTTACTTTCCCTATTTGAGTAGCGAAAGAGACTTTAGAAGCCATCCTATATCTTGTTCCAGCAGTGTGTGCCTAAGATTGGAGATTGTTCACCATTGGAGTTGTCAAGCTTGGATCTTTTAAATAGTATAGACTAACCATTCAAGGTAGATTTAAGCTAATCAGTTTCAGGGGGCTTTTATTTCCAATTTTCTACTTCTTCTCTGCTGTGACATGTTTAGTTTAAGTTTCAGAATTAACTTGACTATAGTTAAAGCCATGCTTGGCTAAAGTTTTTGTTAGGTATTTAGTAGTCATTAGGATATATGAACTTTTCCTTTTACTTTCTAATGATATTTGATTGCTTCCATCTTCAATTGTGCTTGAGAAGTTTTAAGTTGAATGTATCATTGGCCACACTTCATTTGATTTGGAATTGATATCATAGGATTGAGTTATTAGATGATGCACTTGTGACTTACCCTAAAAATTGAGTTAGATGTTAACTGTGCCATTAGCTTGGGTAGTTAACAACTTAGGGCAAGAGCCGTAGAAATCTTGTTTCATTGTGCTTAATCAAATTGGGGGGAAAGGGATTACAAATAATGTGCGAGCTAAATACCTAATTAAGTCTCAAAAGTAATTTAATCAAGTTTAATCGTCTCTTAATCAATTGCTTCAGTTTCATTAGTTTAATCTCTAAACCATTAAAAAGTGAATGGAATGTTTAGTTGCATGAATGTGTTTCTATTGGCAAATTAGAGTAATTGGGATTTTAAGCCAACAGTTCCTTTGAAATCGACCTTGAGTGTATCTTATCCTATTCCATACGATTCATATACTTGCACGTAACAAAATTTGATACATCAATTTGTACTTTTAATTATTTTCAATTAAATGAACAAACTTTTGATATTTTATCAATTTAGACATTCTAACCAATTTAGTAGAAAGAATTACTGACATATCTAAACTTTCATACAAGCATAATTTTTTTACTGACTAAACAACTGGCTCTTCAATGCTCAGAGGCAAAACAAAATTCCATTGTTTTTATAACTAAAAGAACACATGGAAAAAATAATCCTATAACACAATCACCTTTAACTAGCCTTTTCTTCTAAGTATGACTTGTCACTAGATCATTCAAACCTTGCCCAGAAAGTTAAATTCATCCCTCTAGTGGGTTCCTTTGGAAGTTGATATTATTGAGATTCAAGCCAAATCATCAAGAAAAATAAAAGAATATAAAGCCACCACAAATTCATTATCGGAAAAGTTCATATGTCTCCACAATTCTTTCTTCAAATCGGCCGGAATGTCTAAATTTATAAAATGTTAAAAATTTGTTTCTTTAATTGAAAAAAATTAAAAATACTTAATTTTGATTATTTTTGGAAATTTGGCTCTATATATATACATTTGTTATAACTAATATAATCTCTATGTGAAATTTAAAAACAAATGTAAGAAAGAATAATATATTGATTCAGTTAGTCTTAAAAAACTTTACATCCATAATTTAAACTAATAATTTATAAACAAATATTAATTTCTTGTATATCATCTATATTGCTTATAATGGACAATACAACATTATTACATTATTAATTATTTTCAATTAGCCGATTGCATCAGTCCCTCTATGTAAAGAATTTTCATCTTTAACTAATATATATATATATATATATAGAAAGAATTTTCAAAATTTTAGGGACAAAATATTAAAATTATATAAAAAATATTTATCATAATTTTTTATTGTACTATATATAAGGAAGTTTCAAAATTCTAGGGAAGAGCAACAGCCCCTCTATGCCCTTATAAAGCTCTTCCCTGACAAATTGCAATAATGGAAGCTAGAACTAGAGAGATATGAGAAGGAACAAAAACTGAAGCCTGAAGGTTTAGTTCTTAGAGTTCTAATTGATGCTATTCAGTCTTCCTACGTTTTTTGATTCGAGGTGAGTATGGCTTTTATTTGAAAATTTTATGCCGTTCACTGAGATTGTAAGTTTTTTTCAATTTTGCATGTTTTCATTCTTATTTTCTGTATTTTTAATTTTACTTATTTTTGTTTTTTTTAAATACTAAATTTCAGTGTACTTAACATATTTTTCATTTAATTAAAATATAAAATGATCATTTTTTCACATTTTTAACATGGATTAAAAATTTTATTAACTTAAAAGGCTAATATTTATCCTTATGCATATATTTATTTATTTTTAATCATTGTTTAATTAACTTATTTAGAAAAAAATATAAATTTGAATTTAATTAGAAAATTAAACTCTGGACAAACCTTATTTAAATTTGTATTTAATTAATTCAATTAAGATTATTTATTTTGGTAAACCTTAGATAGAATCTTGGATAAATCTAGGGTAAACCTTAATAAATTTGGAATAAACTTTAAGTAAGTTTTGAGTAATTTTTGAGTAAACCTTATGTAATTTTAATTTTTATTAATTTTGGATAAATTTTGAGTAACTTTAAGTAAATCTTTGATAAATATTTTGCAACTTCAATTTTCATTAATTTGTAGTAAACATTGGTTAAATCTCGGGTAACTTTTAGATAAATCTTTTAAGTAAACATTGTATAAATTCAACTTTCATTATTTTATTAGTAAACATTAGATAAATCTTTTGTAAATCTTTAAAAAATCTTTTGTAAATTCAATTTTCATTGATTTGCGGTAAACCTAGATTAAATTTTAAGTAAACATTGTGTAAATTCAACTTTCATTATTTTTTTAGTAAACATTAAATAAACATTGGATATAATTTGAGTAAATTTAAAGTAAATTTTTGAAAAACCTTTTATAAATTCAAATTTCATTAATTTGTGGTAAATTTTGGATAAATTTCGAATAAATCTTAGGTAACTCTTGGAAAAATCTTGATAAATCTTTAAATAAATCTTGTGTAAATTCAACTTTGATTATTTGTTTAGTAAATATTAGATAAATATTTTGTATAATTTGAGTAAACTTTAAGTAAATTTTTGAAAAACCTTTTGTAAATTCAATTTTCATTAATTTGTGGTAAATCTTAGATAAACAATAATTTTGTGTGATTTCAGCATTTTTGAAAAACTTTAAGCGCTCTGTATTTTTACAATTATCTTTCGCTCTTTGCTATTTTTGTAAAATTCTCTTTTTATTTTGTTGTGTTCTGTATGACAATATTTTAGAATTTTATTTATAATAAAAAAATAAGAAAGAGAAAATTTATGGAATGACTATTTTTAGTTTTGGTTTTTATTTATTTAAAATATTTATGTATTTATTATTTTATTAATATGATTCACTCTCTCAATATATACTAATATTAATTTTCAAGAAATGAAATGAGATGATATAATGTTTTAATTAAAGGTCTTAAATTTGAATTTTGGGTATAAATAACTGCAATCTAGATTAGCCGGTAATTTCTGAATTGTTCAAATTTGGATGGCTAAGACAAAGAATATAGACTAATATTAGAAAATGAATTTGTGAATAGAAGGATTTAAATTGACTAAAAATAAAATGTGGACTTGATTGAACAAAATAAAACGATCTTGGCTCAAATCAGAAAAACTGAAAAATTAGGAGGTTTAATTATATGTTTTGCAAAAATAAAAGTCAGTATAGTAGAGAGTAAAGGGGGCATGACTAATTATACAAATGATATAAAAACTTATCATTTTATTATAATTTGGTGGCATAACTTTCAACTGACATAAATTGATATCAAAATATTAAAAAATGTTGCAATTTAATACATAAATTCAATTTGGTGCCAAAATATCTATGTGACATAAATAATCACTAAAGATGAGCCATCTAGTGGTTTTAAATAATATATTTTCTTTTTTAAATTTTTAAAATTATTAAACAATGTTATTTTCAGTAGTTATTTTCATTCATAGAAATGTTGATATAGAAATTTATGTGACATAACATGCTGTGTAAACTTTTCAATACAAAAAATTGAATTAATGTACTAGATTGCAATATTTTTGAAAATTTTAATATCAATACGTAAAAAATAAAAGTTTTGATACAACCATTTAAACAATTAACCCTTAAAGGGCGTAATAGCAAATTCGTCTCCCTTGGACGTTTGGATCGTAATTGGGTTAAAAATATTAAAATGATCGTCTTTGTTCTCTTTTTTGCCCTACCAAACTACATTCGCTGATTTTGGTCCCAAAAAAAAAAAAAAAAAAACCTACATTCGCTGATTCGTTCAATTTGTCTATATTTTCGTTTTCAGACATAAATTGTTGTTTGGAGAGAAAGAAAGAAAGAAAGCAATGGCTAATCAAGGAGCCAAGAAGCGCAAGGAAGGGAACGCGCGCCACATGGCAAAGCTTCGCCACCTCATTACCGCCTGCAATGTAAGTGCTTTTCCTCTTTCGATTCCCAATTCATCAAGAGCTTATCATGTTTTATCACTTTCAAATTGAGCTGATTTTCTATTAAAATAGTGTGTTAGTTATCCCAATTTGTCAAGTTTTGTTTTTTATTGGTTTAATAATATGGGTTCTGGTGTTCTAACTTTGTGTTCGCCTAGGTCATATATGTTTTGGTGAGGATGCTGATTTTCCACTCCTCTTTTACTTGGAAGCATTGGATTGGTCTGATTCTGACCTCTCTTGCTTATCTCTTTCCCTATCAACAACTTGCTGCAATGGCCAAACCTGCTTATGCAAATGATGGGGAGCTTCTTGATGGTGGATTTGATATGAGCACTGGTGGGATTTGTGGGTATGTCTTGCTTCATTCATCTCAATAATCATTCGTGGCAATTTTTATGATTTTGATTTTTCTTTCAGGGCCTTATAGAATTTAAGTCTGCGTTCATGGTTACTTGTTTGTACAACCTGTTGCTATTGGAATGTGCCATCAGCTCTTTTTTCGTGAAGTAGGCAATATCTGATGCTAGTGATATGCTTTTCAACACCTTTGGGTTCATTTATTATTTTCTGAGAATATTTAACTTGTAGAGTACTTGTTTGGGTTGTGGCCTAAAAATGCCACTGATATGATATCAAGTTTGATAATAAGGATCAAGTAGTTGCATCTCAGTTTCTTTTTTATATTTAAAAAGAATCTATGGGAAATGACAAGATTTCGTTATAATGAAGAGGATGACCTATCTTATTCCAGGATAAGTTTTAAAAATTTGAAAGATTACCAAAACAAAGTCCTCAAATCATAATAGTTTCTGCAAGATGCACCTATTTGAAAGCAAGAAAGAAATGAATGTGGTATTCTCAAAATAATTGAGAAGATGAAGCTTGATCCTTTAGAAATACTGTGATTCTCTTTTTACTTTCCCAATAAAAACAAATATGATCCTTAGAGGCAAAGGTCTTGAACTGGCTTATTGGATGAAATATAAAAGGTTTTCAGACTAAGATTCTGCTTCTTTTTCTTTTCTTTTTTTCCCCCAAAACATTTTATTCCAATTCAAAATGCTTTTCTTTTTTGTCATTTTAATTTCCATGTTTTAGAATAAATGTGTCCAGTGAAAAAAGCTATGTATCAAGTGTAGCAATGAACTGAAGTGGGCTTGTAAAATTGAACATGTAATGGAGCTTATGTAATTGTATTCACTTATATCCACCATCATGTCACTTTAAAATCACTAAGGAAACAAAGATGCCCTTTCTGCAGTTCAGGTGATGCTTGATCTTCATGACTAGTGTTGATTGAAGTCTACATGATCATTATGACATGTTTCTTCCGGAGTTTTTCAGTCATTTGCATCTATCTGTGAAACCGGAATTAAGTCTGCTTTAGTTTGCAGTATATGGAGAAATTACATCCTAGGTGGATAATCAACAGGGATGATATTGGTTCATCTATTCCTATGCACGACCTAGAGAATTAATATATCATGCCATTCACTTATTCTTATTTTGTGTAGTAAGAAAAATCTTTTTTTTTTACTACTTATCAGTGATTAGTGGGTGAGAAATATATAAGCATCATGACTTGTTATCCAAAAGGAAAAGGCTTTTTTCTACTTCATGCCAATGGAACCATTAGCAAGCACTTCGAAATATGGAGTGTGCTCAGAACAGAAGTTTCCTTTTTGAAATTTTTTTCCCTTAATTCTTTTGCCATTAGATGAGACTTGACAAGCTAGTTTCTATTTCATGTACTTTTTTTTGTTTCTGAATTATGTTGCTGTAGTGAAGGTGACATTATTTTTCTAGGTGTAGTTATTTTTTACAATGATTTATTAGCTTCTTTTATTGGGTGGAACATTAAAATCATTGTTATTCCTGTCATTTTGTTTTCTAATAAGTTTTATTCTTATCTAATCATAAGTTTTGTGGATTTAAGCTTTCAGTTTAGGTGTGAAAATATTTTTTCTCACAGTTGGTTATTTCTTGCAGCTATCTGCATGACATCATCTATATCACAAGTTTTGTGCAAATCATGTCGATTATCTCTGAAAAGTTTTGGTACACTTACCTAGTGGTAAGATCCCAATTACTTAAATTTTCTGTACAATTGCATTTAGATGTGAAGATTCATCCTTGTAATATGCTTGAAAAAGTGAAGGGAACCTTCATGTTCTAAGCTATGAGTAAATCAGATATAGAATTTTCTTGAAGTGGATTTACAATGTGCTTTAGTATACTTCTATAGGGGCATTAAACTCATTACTGTTCATGTTGGATGAAAAACAAATTCTATATGCTTCTGGTGACCCAACCCTTTTGTGTTCATATTAAATAACCTAATTCTTGTATATTTCTGTACGCTTAAGATGTAGTGTAAACAAATGTAAAAATTAGTTTAGGCTGAACAATATTAAGTATATGCTAATAAATGAGTTTTTACATGTATTTGTTAACTGTTTATAGCGAGAAACAGAGTATGGGAAGTTTTGATAACACAAATGTAGATTCTGACATATATTTATATGTTTGGACTTGGAGAAACATAGTATCCTTGAGTTACATTAGTCTACAAACTATATGACGCCAGCCAGTATAGTCAAATTTATGGAAGATATGATATATATGGTGGTCTCTTTGGCTTTTCCTGTCCTACACTCCTACTGTTTTAGGGATGCCAGGTAATTTAGAAGGACTGAAAATTGTTTGCAAAATTTCTCTGCTTTTGAATTGAGATTACCTGTTATTACTCAAATTAGGGAATTGGTTAACCCTTTTACTAAAGGCCTTTGCGTGGCTTGGGAGTGAGTTCCAGAGGAAAAATAAGATGAAATTAGGGCCTGAAAAGCTGGAAAATCGGAGCCAATTTGATCAGTTATTTTCTGGGTTATTGTTTAATTTGGAGACACTTTCCCTAATTTGAATGTAAGGATATTTGGAGGTCATGTTATGTGTTGCTAATTTCTATAATGTAATGAGGAAATTCTGCTGCTTTCGCTTATTAAAGCCAACCCAATTATCATGGTTCCACAGTGAGCTAAATATTTTTGAGTGGTTAGAAGTGTATTGTTACCTTTACAATTCTAATATGTTGTGCCCTTAATTTTGTAGTTGTGGTGGAATTGGTAGATTAATGTTTAACCTTTGTCTTAATAGATCTCGATGATGAACTTGATGCTGGATTTTAGGAAAAGGTTAATTAATAGCTGGCTTTAGCAGATTTGTTGATAAACTTTTTGAGAATGAAATTGTGTTTTTGTTTATCATTGGGACAGCAATAGAAGATGAATACTGTTGTGATTGTTTTAACATGTATGCTAGATTCATATAACATGTATACTTCTGGTGGGAAGTGGTTATCCAAAAGTTTTATTACTCTCTGTATTCATAGAATTAGATAGGCTGGTTATCCAAACAGAGGCATGGAGAGGAATATCTAATCTACAATATGACAATAAAAGAGCCAATAGTGAGACATATCCTTGATTGGACAATTTCTTTGGGCATATAGAAACAAACTTACAATTTTACTCCATTAGCGGGTCAGAGCAAGAAGTGTACTTTCTGATTGCACAACATGTTATTTTGTCTATTGCATTTTATCTCATAATTTAAATATAAGAAGCCTTTTGAACAATTATCATAGAGGAGAGAGTATATATTTATAATTGAGGCATAATGAAGCAACTCTTCTATGTTTTTGCTTCCCAGATACCAGCATTTGGAGCATATAAATCTTTTGGACTTATTAGAGGACTTCTATCGCAAGGATCAGAGGTACACTTCTTCCCCTGGGTTTTCCAATCTTTGAAGGCATTATAACCATTTATATACTGGCTGTAATCTGGTCTATAAATCTTTGTTAATTAGGGAGGTGAGGAGGATGAAAAGACTCGTAAGAAGAGGGAGAAGATGGAGAGGAAAGCTTCACGAGGCAAGTTTGTGAAGACAAGAACTAGATAAGATTCTATTGAAATGAGTAAACCAACTGTTAGAGTATTTCCTTCCAAAATGACCCAGTTTCCTCACCAATTTTCACAACAATCTTGATTAGGAGGAGTTGGACAATCTGGTTCAAGTTGAGGAAATTCATAGCAGCCAGTGTTGTGTCAATCACTATCATTTGTTTTGTTTATCATAGAACAAGACTTTAGAAGCTAAGCTAGATCCAGTGCATTTTCATGCTATGATATGCAATTATCCTTGAGATAAAATGCACTAATTCAGTAAGACAGGAGTTCACAATCATTCCTCAGGAAGAATAACTTTCAATTTACGCAATAGAGCGAGACTTAAAAGTTAAAAAACAAAGAATATGATTATTTTGATTTTCGACATAAAAGTGAAAATACATGTTTTTTTTTTTTATGCAAATTACCCTTTTAAGGGATCATCGCAGTTGAACGGGTTAAACTGCAAGTCAATTTCAACAACTGTTGAATTTACGGTTCGGTTTTAAAAACATTGCTTATTTACTATAAATATGGTCTTTAGGTCATTTACGTAGTGTACAAATATGTGAAAAAGTTGGTGGGTGTTTGAAAGTTAGTTTCAACAAACTAACCCACAACAAATATTAGGGGTGTAAAAATGTGAACATTATTTTCTAAAAAATTTGTATTCTTTCTATTTGCTTTGCTTTTAGAGAATTATATCCAATTTTAATTGCCAACAGATGTTGGTAATTAAAACTGAATATAATTGCCTAAGAACAAAGAAAATTTGGTAAGCTAAACAAGCAATTCAAATTTTATTGAATAAAAAGAACATAAATTTTTTGTAAAACACTGCTCACACTTTCACTCTTAAAACTCATTGTGCCTTAATAGCTTATTAAAGCTAACCACCTCTCACAATTTTCACACAATCGCACATACGTACTCTTTCAAATATCACATAACTTTTGTACACTACTACAAAAATGGCCTAATGGCCATATTTATAGCAAATAAGAGTCGAGTGATTGTTGACTTGTAATGGCGGTAGAAACCAAGTAATAGTGAGTTGGCTTTTTTAGAATAATAGTAGTGTTATTAACATAAATGATACAAAAAATTTGACAATTTGTTATAAATTGATACTAAATTTTTTTAATTATTGTAAATTGATACTAAAAGTTTTTAAAAGGTTACAATGTGGTACTTTGAAGGCATTTTCCTATAAAAAGGAGATAACCGTGGTAGCCGGAATATATAGTTGTCATATTGCTACATTTCTTTTACAATATAAATTTTTTTTGTGAGTCAATTAAAACTCAGTTTTAATTATAACAAAATATTCATATATAACCCATTACTTTTTTTAGGAAGTGCTAGATAAGCCTCTCATTAAGAGTATCTCATCATTTATTATTAAATATAAAAATAATAGTTATCTCTTTTACAATAATGATTTGCCAACGTTATGACCAACAAATACAACTTAATTGTACAACTTTTTATAGGCAGCAAAGCCTTGCATCGCAGTTCACTTAACTTTTTATTATTTGCTCTAAAATTATTATAAAAAAAAATTTAACAATAAAATCACTAACTTTTTATATTAATTGCACAAAAATCATCTTCTACCATTTTGGGTTAGTTAGCGGCCGGAATCACATGACAGTGATGTAGTTGCTGATTTTTGCCATGTCATATGCCTTGTAGATGATATGTCAACAATTTCAAAAAAATTGTTACATCAGTCAATACGTGACATATTTAGCTAGAGAATGATAACACATCATATTCAAATTTATTGGTGGTCACTGAACTTTGTTTCACTTGCAGAAAAATCACTCAACTTTTTTTTCATAAAAACAAAATTTTATTTTCCTTTTATTTTAATAAATTGCAACTAATTTTGATGAATAGACAACCCGAAATCTGAATTTAACTGGAAAACAAGCATTAAAAGCTGCAGAAGAAAATCAATTTCAAATTTAGCACTATCACAAAAAATCCTGACCAAAGCCACCATGATTCAGTTTCAAACCCTATAATTTTTGACAAAATACAATAAATTCAAATTTTTTTTGGCAAAAATTTGGTACCACATCAGCTCCCAATTCATATTTCCGGTTGTCTATTCATCAAATTTTTAGTTGGAAAATATTTAAGTGAGAGACAATTTTGTTTTTTGTTTTATGAAAAAAAAAAAAAAGTTATGTGACCATTCATGAATATATCATCATTCCCCATCTAGGTGTACTGCGTGACAGTTGATGTGGTGTTTTTTAAATTGATAATGTGTCATCTATATAGCATCTGACGTAGTACATGTCCAATAATATGGTAAAAACCGTCTACCATGTCACATGTCATATTAATTTTCTGGCTACCAACTTATCTAAAATGACCGGAAATGATTTTTATAATTTAGTTATAAAAAAAATTGTAATTTTGGGGCGAATAATAAAAAGTTCATCGACTATCAATACAATAAACCCTTCAATCTTTTTATAGAAATATGCTAGTTTATAACTTTCAATCTTCATCAATATTTTGCATCATTATTCGATATAAATAAGTTGCGCAAATTGTACTTGAAAACCGGCTTCTTAATTCTTATGGCCATAATAATAATAATAATAATAATAATGTAGTAGAGAAACCCAAGTTATAATAATGTTTCGTAAAAGCTTACATAAATATAAACTGAAGGATTAAGTAAATATATAGGAAAAAGGAAAAATGGGAAAGATTGGTGCAATATGTTTGGTGGTGGGATTGGTAGTATTTGTATTATGGGATCCAGTTTTAGGTGGAAGCAGCAATCAAGAAGAAACAAACATTTCTGACGAACTTGACAAGGTTGCCAAGGATTTCCAAGGCCGTGTAATGCAACTCAGTGATGAAGGACAAGATACGATCAATGATGCCAAGAATTTATTTAAGTAGTTTTATTTTTTTTAATTTAAAATTTTTACATTTGTTATCTAATTATTATTTTAATTTTGTCAAAAATAGCAAATTGTACACAAATTATGCAGGATAATTAATTGAACCATGCATGCATGCCCATTAAAATGCTAGGAGCCAATAAGTCCTGCCTGCTTTAATGTAATTAGGTCATAATTTCTATGTTTTTATGTATATTAATTTTCAACATACACTATATAAAATTTTTTAGGATATTAAAAGAGTGTTTGAGATTGCTGTTGAGTATTCTAAAAACAGGTTTTGAATTTTTTTTATTTCATTGGCAGATTTTTTTAATTTTTTATAAATTATTTTTTTCAAACATATTTTTAGAAAAAATATCTATTTATCTACTTCTACCAAGAACAGTATTCAAAACTAAAAAAAAAATTTAAAAATATAAATTTTTTTTCTAAAAAATATTTTTTCCAAACGTAATACCAAATATGGATAAATGTCTAGACACCTTTGAGTCTTCTCGGATTCAACATAGGACGTTAATATGAAAAGTTGTAATCCCATTGCCATATCTACCGTTATCTCATTTAAAATATATCTTACAAAGAATTTTAACTATATAGGCACGTTTGGTATGTCTCATCTTGAAAAAAGAATGAGATTTTCATTACAAATTTGAGTTTGATACCTAATATTTAGCTAAAATATTTAAGAATAGGATTCTGATTCCAATTCTTATAAAATTATGCATAATTTTATTTCTTGATTTCCTATTATCTGAACATAACGAAAAGAAATATTGGAATTACAAAACACCAATTTACCAATAGAATTCCTTTTCTCATTCTTTTATACCAAATAACCTATATATATTTCTTAGAAAATTAAAAGAAGAAAAAAATGTCTTTGGCAAATAAGAAATACAATATATAGTTTTTCAAAATGAAATGTTCAATAAGAATAGAGTTATTAGAAAAAGTGTCTTTCAGTGTTAAATAGATTATTGTATAGCGATAATAGTTTGAATTGTCAACGTTTTCTGGGGAAATTGGACATAAAACATTTTCTGTTTTCCTTTTCTTTCCTTCGGTTTATTGTTTTCTATTTTCCAACTATAAAAATTGAAAATATAAAATCATGTTTGTTTACATATGTTTTCAATAATTTTGTTTTCTATTTTTTTATGAAATTTACCATTATTATTATTATTATTATTATTATTATTATTTGTAATTTTTGAATAATGATTGGATTTATATTATATTTATATTACACAAAATACTATAGTAATAAAGTATATTACAAAATAAAGGAAAATTTAAATAATAATAAAGTAAAATATAAAAATTCAAGATTCAATACTTCAATTTCTATAACATTTAAACAATCACAAAATCTAACATCCAATATCATAATTAAATATCCATAAAATTCAAACAGTCATAAACTATGAGGAGCTCTTGTAATTATTAACCATTTGCCATAATCTTCTATAAGGAAGCAAAGTGTTCCCTAACCCAAATGATAGAAATTATTACATGGAACAGGCTTACACGCCATCAATCATGTATTGCCAACTTTGTATGCCAGTGCTACGAGTTAATTTTATCTATGGATAATAAAGTTATAGAACTTCTTTTGTCCCAAAATTGCAATAAAATTATAAAATTATTTTCATTCCAAAAAATCACTAGACTTTATTTTCTTTTTACAAAAGTTACTTTTAACTAATTTTTATATTTTGATAATTGGAAAGCTGAAGTCTCACTAGAAATCTGATATATCAACTAATGTATCACTAGAAATCTGACTAGTAACTTACCAGAAGTGATCATTTTAGTGAAATAAAAACAAAATTCAATAATTTTTTAAGATAAAAAAATTGTAATTTTACTGTAAAAATAATAAAGTTCAATAATCATATATAAAATTAATCGCAGTGCTACCTAATAAATTTCCATAAACCTTAGGGCATCTCCAATCATTCTCTTGCAAAACTCCATTTTTGGAGTTGAATTGCTCATTTTCTCCTTCAACCTAGCTTCAAATCGTGCTCCATTTTTATTGCTATGAATAGTACATCTCCAATTTTTGAGTTGCACTATTAATAGCACCAAAAGTGAGGCCCACAATTTTTAATTTTTCATAATGTAATAATTAATTTTATATATTTTTTCAATTTTAATAATCAATTTTATATATTGTCTTAATTAATAATTTGAAACTTTTGGCATGTCATGGACTCATTTGCTATAATATTAACGTATTATTCTATTAGAACATCAATTCTAATTGGAGTATTTTTAGCTGACATATGAGATTTAGTAACTCTTTTTGGATTACAAAGTGCATTTGGCAACTGATTTTCTATACTTTGCAAATGAATAATCTCTTAAACTTCCAATTCATATTATTTTATATAAGGATCAAGATGATTTAATAATAGCTCATTCCAAATAATTTATTTTTCTAATTGCTTATTTTCTCTCTCTCTCCCCTCCCCTCCCAATTTAGGAAACAAAGCTCATTAAAATGACAATTATTAATTTTTGTAATAAAAATATCTTGTGTGATGTGAGAGGTTAATTGGAACATAAAAAGCACATCAAAAAAAATTTTCAAATAAGAAATATTTGGCTCTTAGCTAGAAACCAATTATAGTGGTGAAAATTGATGATAAGTAGTTGGCATGATGCATATAAGAGTTATTGCATTTAAAATTGCATGTCTCTAAGTAATAATTGGGAGGTTTGTTCTCATAAACAATAGTCTAAATATTAATTAGAGATGTTTAATAAAAGACTTTGGTAGACCATTTTGAGTATAAACATAAATTATAAGATGTTCAATAGTTATTCCAATTGACACGCAATAATCATTAATAGCATTAGATGTAAATTCACAAGTATTATCAAGACAAATTGTTTTAATAGTATATTTTGGAAATTGTGTTTTTAATCAAATTAATTGAGTAAGTAATCTAACAAATGTCAAATTTCGAGTTGATAATAAACATATATGTGACTATCTTGTTAATGCATTTATTAACAACATAAAATATTTAGATGGTTCACATGGTAAATGGATTGGTCCACAAATATCACTTTCTATACTTTTCAGAAATTTAGGTTATTCATTTTGAATTTTACTTGGTAAAAGCCTAATAATTAACTTTTATTGAGAGCAAGCCGAACATGAAAATTTATTAGATTGAAGAATCTTCTGGTTTTTCAATAGATGATTATATGAGCTTTTAATAATTTTTAGCATTATTATTAATTCAGGATAACCTAATCATCATGCTAAATAAGAAAAGTATTTGGGTTAGTAAACTTCTGATTTACTACCACATTTGTTTCAATTGTACACATATGTGTGTAATATAAGCCAGAAGAGAAAATATGTAATTTCTCTAACACACATTTCTTACCCACTACTAGGGTTGTAATATAGAAATTCAATATTTTCCACATTTATAATCTTAATATGATATTCATTTCGGCTAATATCTTTAACATTCAATAAATTTCTGTGAAATTTTAGGAAAAATAATGTATTTTTAATAAAGAAATATGGGTCTCCATGTAGTAATATATTTACTCTTTTGGAGTTTTCAATTATTCTTTTACTATTAAATATTTTTGTTAGGAGAGAAAAATATTTCAAGTATTTTATGGTGTGTGGTTGCACTATCTATAAGATATAAATTTGCATCATTTACTCTTAATCCTACTAATAATTGAGTAAAATAATATCTTCAATAAAAAAATATTTGTAAGAAGCAAAGTAATAATTCTAATTAAAATCAATCTAAAAATATTCAAGTTACTAATACTTGAAACTAGTGTTTAAATAAAAGAAAAACATAAATCAAACTAAAGAGCTAAGGGAAAAAATATATAATTTAAGGCATTTACATTATTATCGCTGATCAAATGATTAATTTTTCCTTTGATCAGTAAATGCTATCTTTGATTGTGTTTTCAAGACACATAGCATCTAGATGTATTTCGGCATCTAGTATCCATAACAAATAATCCTTGCTCATGATGTCGAGTGACACAAATTTAAGTTTTGTCAAATTTGACATCATTTATACAAAAATAAATAATGTGTTAATTAGTATTTGTCTTTTAAAGACTTATAGACAATATGTTTTCAGGAACATAAAATATTAATGTTTTACTAAATTGGGATACTAAAGTTCAGGATACTTAATTCTTTAGGAATTTATACCTTAGTAATTTATTTAATTAGTTCTTCAAGAATTAAAACTAATATTAGTACTTCAGAAACTATAATTTATAATACAAGTTTTCCACGAACTATACATAACATTAATTCTTTTGGAATTAGGAATATTTTAGTTCTTCCGGAACTATAATCAATATAAAATAAGTAGTTAACTAACATGAAAAAAAAAATAAGAACTTTCAGCATAAAGAAAAGTAGAAAATAAAAAAATATTATGCTAACAAATATAAACATACAACCTCTAACAATTTCAGCCATCGGATAGCATTCAACAAAGAAATTCTTGAAGTAAAGTTGGAGTCAGATCATAGAAACAGATAAAGAGTATTAAGGGAATTGAAATTAAGTAAGATTAAACAGATTCTAAGCGTTTGGTGTAATTGTGAAGACGAATCCAAGTTTGGGCTTCGTTCAATCCTGAGAAGAGATCGGTCTGCACCAAATACTTCATATCGCCATTTTCTCTTTAAATAATAATATAATAAAGTATAAAAAGGAAAATAAAAAGATGCAAAAGAGTCCATTGATAGAAAACACATCAAAGTTGGACTCACATTGAAATTCTCCCCAATAAGCAAAATAAAAATAGTAATAAGAGGTTTCTCTTGAAAAATAAGTAGTTATTCGAAGTCTATGTTGAAACTTTTCAAAGTCAAATACTCAGAAAATGAACAAAATTTTCGTATAACTAGAAAAGGTAAAATACACAAACACACATAAGTATTTAGTTGAAACTACAACTTTAGATTTCATTTTCAATAATCGTGCTGATAATATACGTGTTATAAAATAAAGAACAATAAAGAAATAATAAAGAGAGTATAAAAAAGAAAAACTTTTTTGTCATTAATTATAATATCCATTTATAAATATAGAAAGGTTACAAAAATAGAATTTTAATTACATAAAAAAATATAACTATAGTGATAATGATATATATCCAACATTATCCAATAACTTCAACATTATCATAATAAAAAGAAGCATTTTACTCCTTTAGTAGATATATTTTACTCGAATCCAAATTACCCAATGATTGAAAAAAAAACTTATAAAAGTTAACAAAATATTGGAATTCAACCAAAGAAAAATATGTAATTCAACCAAAGAAATGTTAAAATTTTCTCATTCATAATAAGGCTTCTTTTTTTTTTTTCCCAAAATTGAAGATGAATCAATTGCGTTCTCCTTCAA
Organism: Balakata baccata; assembly: GCA_949630135.1. Classification (NCBI taxonomy): domain Eukaryota; kingdom Viridiplantae; phylum Streptophyta; class Magnoliopsida; order Malpighiales; family Euphorbiaceae; genus Balakata; species Balakata baccata. Next base: position 52,171 of record CATIWF010097268.1, read on the forward strand.
GACTAAATTGTGTATTTATTCAGATATGAATGCTAGTGCATTTACGTGTCAATACCTTGTCAATATAGACAGTGTGTACAGACTGATTATTTAAAAGGAAAAATTAAAAAATATATAAATTTTGTAATATATCATAATTATATTAAATTCTAAAAAAATTATATTTAAATTATATAAACTTTCAAAATTGAAACAACAATAATATGAAATTAGTTTCAAATTCTAATTGGCGCTTATATAGATTGATCAAATGGAGTAAATAATGTTAACACAGATTAAATGTACTGACTTGATTAAATATGCCCAATTATAATTGGATAATTAGACTAAAAAATACCAGTTTAATTTGATTATTTAATCAAGCCAGCATATTTAATTCACATCAGTATCAACTATTTTATTTCACTTAAGCATCAGTTAGGTTTGGAAATATTATAGAGGTGTTCTAAAGGCAATCACCTTTATCATTTATTGTACAAAATCATTTTATATGGATAAAGACATTTTCATTTAATTGATGTTCATTTATATTATGAATTAATAGGATCTTAAATTAATTAATGAAATTCGTGATATAAACATAGTATAAAAGAAATCACGATGAAATCATAATATTAAGATTCATATCATGTGCAATTATGGCTATATATGAACTATCCCCGGTCATAGGATCAATAAAATTTGATATTATTGATCTGGACAGACTAGTACGTGTTATACTTCTTAATTGGATCAAATAATATATCTTATAATCTGTAGACATGAGATATCTATAATTAACATGTGGATGCTAAAGTAGCCAAGTTCAGTGGGTGACCTGCTATGAGATCATCACATGGATCTTCTATTATATTTCAGTGATAATCTCATCATAGCAATGGTGCAAGTATTTTTAAACTTGATTTGCTCAAGGTTATCTTAGATATTGATTATATACTTTGACTTCAATCATTGTTGCCTTAGGAGAGGTCACTCATAGAGTGGTGATTGGGTATAGTTTAAGGTATTCGAAGGTAGTTGAATAGTCAACAAATGATTCATCACTTCTGATATAAAAGAGTATAGTCGCGGCCTCTGTCGAAATCATTACTCGAAAATCTCTAACTAGAATGAAATGTTATGAAGATAGCTTTCAGTGACATATTAGTAAGACTATGAGTCTCAATGACAAGATCTAACGTCATTCTGACTAGATGTGACGTACTTGGTCTAGTGGGAACTGACACTGAATCCATGCTCTGAACTAAGTGGGGTATAAAAAGGTGAATGGACGAATTACATGGATATTTATTTATGGAAAGATTCGTAGTCAGACCACTCACTTTTCAGTTAATTGGGAGTTATGATATATTGCTAAATACCGCTCGTGACTTGCTCGAGATCAAGTTTTGATCTAAGTGGCTAACATAACCAGCAATCTAGTGAGTCACATACATTAAAGATGCGTAGAGGAAGTGAAATGGGTTTTTAGATTAGATCTAAAACCGAGAGAGTCAATCCAAGTCCAATCAAAATCGTGAGCAGGAAAGACACATTCACAAGTGCGAATTGTTTCACAATTGCGAATGAACTTCTCACAACCGCGCTTTTTTCCCAAGCGGGATTATCCCACTGCCGAGCTATAAAAGGTATTGGAATAAACGACATTTGATCAGGATAGGGAAAAGGGTTTAAGAATCGGGAACCTCATGATTATAATCAAATTGCGAGCACGATAAGTGTTTCGCGATTTCGATTTGTGTCTGATAAGAAATCTAATTAAATTAGAAATCTTAGATCGGTTCGGAACCCTATTCTCTTAAGAGTGTATAAACACATTCTTTAGAGATAGAAAGTAGTGTTGCAATCTCAGAAACAAAAAAGGTGTTGTTCTTCTTTCTTTCAAAGTACAATTATCCCTTACTAGCATAAGAGATAATTGAACACCCATTCCCTAGGAAGTTTATTTCTTCATTCCTTCACATGGACTTCCATTAAAGTTAATCTAGCAAGGATTATTGTGATTTACGATAATCCAGTAAGATGAATCGAAGTAGAAGAACTGAAAATGATATTGAAGGTAATAATCTTCAATCTTAGTTAAGGTTAATTAATTGTATGAACATAGGGTGATTCATGGTTTAGGAATAAAATTTTATTTTTATGCTATCTCTAGATGTATGAGATATGTTTGTGAATGTAAATAGTGGTATCAAGCCTCCCTATGTAGCATATAATTGGTTTTAATTGAAGATGCATGAAAACGACAATTTGGATTCTTTTGGTTGAAAAAATAATTTTGGACTGTTTTAATTCGGTTTTAATTTTTTGTTCATTCGTGATCTATTCTAATATGATTAGAGATTCTAATGAATGAATTAATTTTGATGCAAAAGAGTTTGTATGATTAAAATTCATATTTATGCTTTACATTGCCGAATTAGGATTCTTAAAGATGTTAATAATTTATTTTTAGTTTCTTTCATGTTTCTGTGCCTAGGAAACATTTATATGATAATGATTTCATGTCCATAATTTGTTTAGAACATAAAATTGGAGGTTGGATATAAGCAAACACGAAATTAAAAGAGTTTCAATTTTTGGTGTCATGCAAGTCGCAAGTCACGAGCGCGAATAATGTTTCGCTATCGCAATTTTGCCTTGTTCGTGATTTAATAATGCTATTTCGATTCCAGCCTTTTATTTTCAGGATTATATGATTTTCATGAGATTTTATTATGCTAATTGTATGCCTAAAATTAATTTTAGTTCAGTCTTTGGTCTTATTTTAATTCTAGATAGGTAATATGATTTGGTCTCGATGTTTTGTGCATTGACTCGTTAGTCCGAATTTTGCGATTTGGATTTGATTGAGTTGATCTATATATGCCTAAATAAATGAATATTAGTTTTGAAATTTCGGAAATTAATTTTGGAATTAATGGACTGAACTAAAATTTAAATTCTAGTGTAACTAGATAATGACATATAATTAATAATTAAATTGTTTATTATTTTTGGTGTCATAAATATGTAATTAATTGAGAATTAATTTTCTGGAATAATTGGAATTTAATATCTGATATGATTATGGAATTAAATTCAATTAGGAAGTAACATGTTAATATGGAAGTAACTAAATAGGTAATTTTAGGTAAAAATTAATTTGATTCATTATTTGCCTAAATAGCATAATTATCTTTTAGAAAGAGTTTCTAATTATGCATATGATTATTTAATGTGATTAAATAATGATGATATATGGAATTTCATATTAAGACCGAAAATCCAATTTTGGTTCAATAGTTGAAACTTTTTTTCCCCCAAATGGAATCCAAAATGTCATTTTCTTTATTGTCATTATTTAATGCATTAGAAAATACATGTTAGGGATGTATAGATGGAATGAATAATGATTATGGACTTGACCAATGAGATTGTTCATGTATGGATTTTATTTTGTAAATTGGTAAATAGAGTCTACATGTCCCTGCTTTCCCTTATATTTCTCTATTTGTATTTTTCTTCTCATTTCACTCTCCTTAAATGTAAATTGAGGTTTCTAATTTAAATTATGTAATTAGATTATATAGGATTAGGATAGAAGGAGATGTAAGGAGCAAGAAACAAAAAGAGTTGGAGCCATTTACAAGAAGACTTAGAAAAATAGGAATTTGATTTCTATTTTTTTAGGTTGTAATTCATGCATCTGCCTACTTTAGACCTAATCAATCCTTCCATGACTCGAATGATTAATGTTAGATTGTCCATAATCATGCCATATGTTATAGTAACTATTAAATGTATATTTATGTGATGAATGGATGTATATTTAGCATTCATAACACGATAAGACTTGATTAACAAAATGTCTCAATAAATAATAATTAAGACTAACGTCTTCCATTAATATGGGGAGAACCAAAATTTTTCTAAATGTTGAGTTGTTGAACTGACTCTAACCCAGTCTATAAGAATATGTTCGAGCCATTGAAATGTGATTAATGGATTGGTTTTAACCGATTTCATTAATTTGTTGAGCTAACTGATAGTCAATATAAATTGGAGGCAGTATTAGGTAAGTGTACATGAGATGTACACGTGTTAAGAGTTGATAGCCTAAAGATTTGTGCACATATCAATCAATTGATAACACAATTTGGTAGTTGCATCCAAGATGCAATTGGTATGCATTAGATACCTACCTATTTGACCTAAGAAGGCTTGTTGAGTTGACTCAAGTTTTTTCTTAAGTTTGAATTGGATACTGACCCACTAGGAGAACTTCCAAAATACGTTCTCTTGAGTTTATAGTAAGGGTAATGGGTTTGCAATAAACTAGTGGGAGTTATAATACATTTTATTAAAAGACCTAATATCATTCATTCATGTACATTCTCTAGTATAATCTTTTTTATATCTAGCTATCAATTATCTCTATTTACATGCCATAGATTGCATTTTCATGTTATTCGATATAATATCACATCATTTATTTCTATTTACATTCCTTTCCTTCTTATATCATTCTTAGCCCATATACATTATTAATCTATTATCTCTTTCCATCTCCATCTTAATTTCCAATTATGTATAATTAACATGTCAATTATCACATTTCCATGTCATTCAACAAGTTAAAAATGCATATGTGTACCTATCTTTTATGGACCCAACTCAAAATCCAAGCTTTAAACTTGCTTAGCCTCTTTGGTGGTTAATTCCACCTTCCAAATGCATCACCTAAATATAATCATAACTAGTTCATATCAATCAACCACAAACTTGTTAAAATAGGAGGGGAATCATAAAATTTTACCCAAAGAATGAAGAGAACAAGGTTGATTTGGTGGAAGGCCCGAGCTCCCTCAACTTCCATACTTTTTCTTTCCAACTTCATCTTCTTCCTTAGTAAATCTCTCAAATCTCACTTTGATCTCAGTTTTTCTCTTAGTTTTGGTGTTTGATCACTCAAAAATCCATGGAGAAACACTCACATATGGTTCTTGGGTATGTATAGACGGTCCTTAGGGTTTGAGAGTTGATAAAATGGTGAAAAATGATAAGATCGTGTAAAAAGCTTTCATACCAGACCTTTCACGATCATAAACAAATCCTTAATGGTCATGAATAAAAACTTTTATGGTCATGAACAAATCATTCACGGTTATAAATAAAAACTTTCATGATTTTGAACAAATCTTTCACGGTCGTGAACAGATCTTTCACGGTCATAAATATAAACTTTCATAGTCATGAACAAATCCTTCACGGTACAGTAAAAATAGTCAAAGCTTATATTTGACCACGATATTCATGGCTATGAACACTTTGTTTATAGGCATAAATTATGCATTTCCCCATTTTCTTCATTTTATTTCATCACTCTCTTCAAACCAAAGCCAAAATTGACTAATATAGTCTGTATATCTATCAAATATATATACCTCCAATATACCATCCATCCCTCAATTATATCATCTTAAATCAAATTCTTATACTCTTTATCATGTCACATATACCTCATATATATCCCCAATACACTCTCATATGTTTCCAAAACTAATTCATTTATACATATATTTTAAATTCTTACTTTTAGATTACCAAAATACCTTTCATATGTCATTTACTCATATGTTTCAACTAAGCCCTGTAGGCATTACATAACATGTCATCTACATACAATATAAGGAAAACGACTATACTCCTACTAACCTTCTTGTATACACAAAGTTCATTTGTGAGAAACCAAACTCTTTAGTTATCTTAGCAAATCAGATGTTCCAACTCCTGGAAGTATACTTCAATCCATAAATGGATCTTTAAAGCTTGCATACCCTTTCACCATCTTTAGATGTTAAGCCTTCTGGTTATGTCATGTACATATCCTCGGTAAGGTTTCCATTAACAAAAGCCATCTTCACACCTATTTGCCATATCTCATAATCATAACGAGCAGTAATGGTTAGAAGTATCCTTAAGGATTTAAGCATAGCTATTAGACTAAGAGTCTAGTCATAGTCAATTCCCTATCTTTGATGATAACTCTTAGTTATTAGTCTAGCTTTATGAGTAACCACATTACCCTCCATATTAGTTTTCTTTTTGAAGACTCATTTGCATCTTATGGGTTTTATCCTTTAGGTGGATCAATCAAGGCTATTCCTAGTTTTTATACAGGGAATCCATTTATGATTTTATAGCCTTTAGCCATTTTATCAAATTATGAACTCTTTAGAACTTCTTCATAGCTAGTAAGCTTATCATCCTCTATTAGCAAGATATCATTATGATAACTTAGGAGAAATCCATATCTCTAAGGAGCAGAACGTATCATACTAGACCTATAAAGATATTATGTATCAAAAGGTGTAGCTATTATTTTATCTCTATGAATAACAGGCTCGGGTTCAGGCAGTTGATATGCGTCTGCTAGAGCATTTTGAATTGTTCAAGTTCAACATTGCTCCCATAACTCCTTTAAAAGAAACTTTTTCTCCAAGAAGGTAGCATGTTTTGAAACAAACACCTTTTATTCCAAATGATTGTATACCTGATATCCAATTATTTTTTTAGGATATCTTACAAATAGACATCGGTCAAATTTAGCTTTAACCTTGTCCAACATTGTCCATTTCACATAAGATGGCTCCTCACTTTGTGAGAAAGTATAGGCTTCTTTCCTTTCCATATCTCATATGGAGTAGTATCAACTATCTTGGAAAGAATTCCATATAATATAGGCTTAAGTCATACCCAGCCCCTTGAAGATGTTCATTTTCGCCACTTGTTGCGATTTTTGGTCCATTTTGCCCCCTATCTAATTCATAAAACTGAACATATGGCCCCTTATTACTGATGTAGCAGCTGACATGGCATAATTGTCCAAGTCAAATATTTTTCCTTACCATGTCAGCATTAGAGGGCTCCATGCACATTTTTCGAATTAGACAGGGGGCAAGATGGATAAAAAAAAGGAGTTCAAATGGCTAAGTGGACCAAAAATCTCGATAGTGGGCTAAATAATGAAAACGAGCATTTTAAGAGCGGATGGATATGACTTAAGCCTTTAATATATTGATAACGGTCATCAGTGCATAACTCTAAAAGGACTTAGGGAGTTCTGCTAAGCTCATCATCGACCTCACCATGTTTAACAAGATTTGATTTCTCCTTTCAGCCATACCATTATATTGTAGCGTGAAGAGTGGAGTCTATTAGGATAATATTCCATTATCCTTAATATAAACCTAAAAATATTGGCTTAAGTATTCACCATTTCGATCGGATTTGAGTGATTTAATACTTCTACCAAGTTGTTTCTTTACTTCATATCTAAATTCTTTGAACTTTTCAAATGCATTAAACTTGCATCTCCTAAGATATATATACCCAAATCATGAATGATCACTAATAAAGTAATGAGGTAGGGGTAACCACATTTGACATGCATATACATTGGGCCATATACATATGAATGTATTAGGTCCAATAGCCTAGTGGCACGTTTACCCTTTCCACTAACAGGTGATTTTGTCATCTTGCCTAATAAATAAGATTTACATGTGTTATACGATTCATAATCAAATGACTCTAAAATACCATCTTTATGTAGCCTAGCGATGTGCCTCTCACTTATATGACCAAGACGATAATGTCATAAATAAGACGATTTTGGTTTATCCATTTTAATCCTTTTATTATCATTACCGATATTAAAGATAGAATAAGATATATCATGAATGTAAATTTCATTGCAAAGAGTTCTAGTTTCATAAAAAAATATCATTTAACATTATAGAGCAACCATTGCCACTAATAGTCAAATTAAATCAATTTCTATTCAAAGCAAAAACAAAAATAATATTTTTAGTTAAAGCATGAACATAAAAACAATTGTTTAATTCTATCACAAGCCCACTAGGGAGTGTCAATACATAAGTTCATACAGCTAATGCAGCAACTCTTGCTCTACTGCCTACGCGCAGGTCTGACTCTCCTCTCTTAAGCTGTCTAATATTCCTTAGGCCCTACATATGTGTGAGCCACATTCGGTATCCAATACCCATATGTTATTACTAGAAACAGTATTAACTTCAATAACAAATATACCTAAAGTATATGAGATATCTGATGCCTTCTTCTTTAAGGACTCGAGATAAGTCTTATAATTCCTCTTTAATGGTTATCTTTGCCAGAATGGAAGCAAATACCTTTCGAAGCAATCTATTTAGCCTTCTTTTTTACCACACCTCCCTTAGGCTTTAGACTTCTTCTTCTTGTTCTTTTTCTTCAAACTAGAAGAATCCACCAGCATCACAACCTTACTCTTCTTCCTAATAGAAGGTTCAACTATTTTGAATAAATTAATGAGCTTGAGTATTATGGATGTAAACTTATTCATCTTATAGTTAAACACAAATTATACATAACTATCGGGTAAGCTGGTGAGAATTAAGTCTATATTTAATTTGTGGTCCATCGTAAAACCCAAATCACCTAGCCTCTCAATATACCTATTCATCTTCAATGTATGCTGTACTGGAGATATCCCCTCAACCATTTTGGAGCAGAAAGGCAACTTTGAGACCTCAAACCTTTCAGATCTCACTTGCTTATCAAAAAGCTCCCTAAGATGGTAGACTATGGTATTGGCATCCTTGGCCTCATACTGCTTTTGAAGCTTGGATGATATAGAGACAAACATAATACAGCTCGCTAGCTCACTATCATCTAGATGCTTCTTATATGCTAAATGATTATCATTACTGGCATTATCAGTAGGTGGGGAGGGAAGTAGGTCATCTAGGACGTAGGCTATACACTCAACTTTGAGAACTATTCTTAAATTGTGTAACCAATCTAAGAAGTTTGGCTCAATCAACTTGTTTGACTTCAAAATCGATCGTAAATTCATATTCGAAGACATGATGATGATTCTAGTAACCTAACATATATGTGATAGATTAATCATGTTTATAGGCTATAAATGAGATATGAAGGAAAGAACTAAAGTTAAAGTTGATTTAATAATGAGATCTTATATGCTAAATGCACTTAAAACCATAATTGGGAAGCATATAATTGTTGACACCACCGTTAATTAAATTAGTTCTGAGAACATGATAAGATATAACCTAGTATTTTAAGTATAAAGGTTGGCATTAACAAGGCATTTAGAATGCAGTAAAGAAGTTATGGAATTTGAATTTATACATGAGAACATTAGAAATTTTAGTAATGATAAAAACATGTGTATGAATATGCATCATTAACCTATTTGGTTGTAAATTATATTTAATACCTATATTAAGAATTGACAATGGATAGATGCACAAGCTATACGTAGGCACTTAAGGTACTTAAAAGTAATGGCTTAATAGAGGTAAATCTCTTACTTTTCAAAACTTGTGAATTGATGAGTTGTGTGCATTAATAGTGCTTAAGCATGCTTGTTTGATAAGTAAGGTACTAAAATGAACCATGAAAGCATGATATGGCATATTAAATATTAAAGAAGTAAATTTGAGTATTTGAATATTTGAATATAAGTATGAAATGTTAAATAAGCATGAATATGACATATGTGCTTAAAATATGAATTGTGTTAATAACTTGAGTTGTTGAGCTTGGTTGTAAACCTAAAATGCAATGATTTGAGTCATATAAACTTGAATATAATTGTGTCACATGCCCATAGATGAATGTTAAATGTGTTTAGGAAGTGTTTAGGATTGGAATTTTGGCAAAATTCGATTATATAAACAAGTTATGCCCTTTCACAACCAGCGTCACAACCAAGTAGAATACTGTCATAGTCATGAATCAAAATATCATGGTCATGAATCAAGTTGTCATGACCATGAATATAGGTCTAGAATGCTTCATGACCAGGCTTCACACCCAGGGCAAAATTCATGGTCGTGAAGGCACTGTTCACATAAAAATTGAACCTTTTTAAATGATATTTTGGTAGGTCCGAAACATACCGAACATGCCTAAATGTTAAAGTATGATATTAAAACGTATAAAAACATGTTCATGAGCATAATTATGATATGTGAACATGTATATATTATATGAATTGTGATGGTAACATTAAAGAATGGAATAAAATAAGAGATACTTTGATATAATTGTTTATTTCTCTACTTGAAGACTACTTTAGGGTAAATGATGCATCATGAAGAGGATAAACAATACGTATCGTTGAGATGTATGAGTGAGGATCAGGTTGATTAGCCCTAGTCTATATGCTTCTTTTCCTAGTACTCATAACCATTATACTCAGTTAGGTTAGCTAAGATCGGGTTTGAATGAGCACGCTTGACTTGAGGAAGCTCATATGAGCATATATGTTATAGTAGATGAGTAGGATGACTAGCCCTAGACTGGGTGCACCTATTCCATACCTTGTACACATAGTGAGTAAGATATCTGACTCTTGACTGAGTGCACCTACTTCACACCATTTATCCAGCCAGTCTGGGAATGAGGGTTGGGCTATTTATCTAAATAAGATAATGGAACATGGGAAATTATTGATTTACATAAGCATCAAATTCAGAAAAGATAGAAAAATGAATTACCATAAATTGTTATATGAATTTGATATGTCATGCATTATGATGTATGCGTTTGAATGCATATATGTTTAATATGCAGTAATAATGGTTTATGAATAAGATTTGTGAATAATAAATGAGAAAGACCAATGATTGACTCAATTACCAGTTTAAAAAGTAAATGCTTGAATTTCTAGGAGTTCAACTCCCCTTTGATATTTGATACATGCTCGAGCCTCCGAGAGGTCAACGTGTGGATTGGTAATAGAGATATAAAAGAACTAATAGGCGGTATAACTTTGAAATAACTACACTAGGATTCTAATAGTACATGATTATGGAATATTGAAATAAAGAAAAAGATATGAAATTTGTAAATTAGATAAGCATGTGTGTAAAAGGCATTGATTAAATAAGTGACTTGGCATGACTATTGAATTACTATGTCTACATGTTTTGTAATAGTTGTATTACCAACTTCTACATGCCATAAATTATGTAATTATATATTGTGTTTGATATGCATATGTGTATTACTAAGCTATTAGCAGATTAGCATGTTTTCTTGTACACGTAGGTTATAGAGCCGATATATAGTTTATGTAGTAGTTGACAGAGGAGATGCCAAAGCATATGCCAAGAAGAGACTATGTATACCCCGGATTGTGGACCGAACATTTTCATAGCATCCATTTATTAATTTGTTCTATTTTATTTATGGAAATGTAATTAATTATATTTGTTATACTGTAATCATGTAATATGATGCAAAGACAAAGAAAAGTAAAGAAAGGAGAAGGGAAAAATAATAGATATAACTCAACTAGACATAATTGAGATGCATGAGATAAAGGCCTTGTAGGCCTAAACTAGTATATAAAATATGATTGAGCAGGTAAACCGGAGCCAGTGATAGCTAGTGTAGGGTATATTCGATAGGTTAGACAAGCAAGCCTAAGTGAATATACATGCATAGAATATAATAATAATTTATATAAGAAAAATTTTTAAATCTGGACAGATTATAGCCACATAGTTTATAATATTTCTTATGTGTTATGTGACATACTTATAATAAATGGGTGGATGTTTTATATTAATTATGGGAAACGATATCTCGGTACTTCAAAATCCCAATCAAGTTACATATTCATACATAATGGAGGAGCAGTCAGTTGGAAGAGCTCTATATAGGAGATGACTGCTGATTCTACAACTGAAGCATAGTACATTTCGGCTTTTGAGGTAGCCAAGGAAGTAGTTCAGATAAGGAAGTTCATCACAATGCTAGGGGTGGTTCCCAACATTGTCAGTCCAATACAGCTATATTGTGACAACAATGGAGCCATTGCATAAGTAAGGAAGTCATGGTCTTATCAAAGATCCAAACATATACTTAGACGCTTCCATGTGATTAGAGAGATCATAAGTAGAGGTGATGTAAAAGTAGAGAGAGTGCCTATTGATCAGAATATTGTTGATCCACACACAAAACCATTTTCCCAAAAATTGTACAACTCTCATGTACTCGCCTATGATATTAGAAATAAAGGCGATTGACTTTAGCAAAAGTGGGAGTATGTTAGAGAGGTGCTCTAAATGCAATCACCTTTACCACTTATTTTACAAACTCATTTTATATAGATAAAGGCATTGTCATTTAATTGATGTTCATTTATATTATGAATTAATAGGATCTTAAATCAATTAATGAAGTAAGTGATATAAACATAGCATGCAGAAAATCATTATGAGATCATGATGTTGATGTTCATATCATGTGCAATTATGGTTATATCTAAACTATCCCTAGTCATAGGATTAATAACATTAGACATTGTTAATCCGAATAGACTAGCATGTATTGTACTCCTTGATTGAATCAAGGAGTAGATCTCATAATCTGTAGATATGAGATGTCTAGAGTTAACATCTAGTTCCTTGCTAGAGTAGTCAAGTTTATTAGATGACCTGCTATGAGTCATCACATGGATCCTTTATTCTATGTTAAGGCTAATCTCATTATAGCAATGGTGTAAGTATCCTTAAACTTAAGGTGCTTAAGGTTATCTTAGATATCAATCCTATACTTTGACTCCCTTCCTTATTGCCTCAGGAGAGGTTGCTCATAGAGTGGTGATTAGGTATAGCTTAAAGTATTCGAAGGTAGTTAAGTAGCTATTAAAGGATTCACCACTTTTAATAGAAAGAGAGTATACATGCGGACTCTTATCGAGATCATTACTTAGAAATCTCTAGCCAGAGTAGAAATGTCATAAAGATAGTCTTTAGTGACATATTTGTAAGACTAATGAGTCTCAAGGATAAGATCTAGTATCACTCGAATTAAATGTGACGTAGTCAGTCTAGTGGGGGCTGACACTGAGTCAATGGTCTAAACTGAGTGGAGTATAAGAAAGTAAAGGGACAAATTGCACGGAGAGTATACCCATAGCCTCTTATCAAGATCATTACTTAGGAATCTCTAGCCAGAGTGGAAATGTCATGAAGACACTTTTCAGTGACATATTTGCAAGATTAATGAGTCTCAAGGACAAGATCAAGTATCACTTTGACTACATGTGATATAGTCAGTCTAGTGGGAGCCGACACTGAGTCCATATTCTGAATTGAGTAGGGGTATAGGAAGGTGGAGGGATGAATTGTATAGATATTCGGCTATGGAAAGATTCGTAGTTAGATTATTGACTTTTCTGGTTAATTGGGGGTTATGATATGTTGTTAAATACCTTTCATGATTTGCTTGAAATCAAGTGTCGATTTGAGTAGCCAACATAATCGGGAAACTAATGGGTCACATACATTGAAGGTGCGCAGATGAAGTGAAATGGGCTTTTGGATTGGATTCAAAACCGAGATCGAAAATTTGAGTCCAAAATAATCGCGAATGGGAAAGATACATTCGCGAGTGTGAATTATTTTACAATTGCGAATGAACTTTTCACAACCGCACTTTTGTCTGAAGCAGGATTATCCCACTCCTGAGTTGTAAAAGGTACTGGACTAAAACCACATTTGGTCCTGATAGGAAAAGGGTTTCATGATCAGAAATCTCGTGATTATGACCCAATTACGAGTGCGATAACTGTTTCACGATCACGATTTGTGTTTGATAAGAAATCTAATTAAATTAGAAATCTTAGATCATGGGTTCCAAACCCTATTCTCTTAAGAGAGTACAAATACCCTTTTTAGAGACAGAAAGTGGTGTTGCAATCTCAGAAGCAAAAAAGGTTTTGTTCTTCTTTCTCTCAAAGTATAATTATCCCTTACTAGCATAAGAGATAATTGGACACCCATTATCTTGGAAGTTTATTTCTTCGTGCCTTTGCATTGACTTCCATTAGAGGTAATCCAACAAGAATTATTGTAGTTTGTGACAACATAGAAAGATAAATAGAATGAGAAGACCTCTGATATTAAAGGTAATAACCTTCAATCTTCGTTAGGTTAATTAATTGTATAGGACCATTCATAGTTTGAGATTAAAATTTTATTTTTCCTTTGCCTATGGATGTATGAGATATATCTATGAATTCTAACTGGTTTTATATTATCGAAACTATATTTATTTTAAAAATAAAAGTTCAAATAATTTAAATAGAATTTTTTAAAATTTAAAAATTATTGTGAAATTTAGTAAAGTTTGTGATTTATTTTTTAATTTTTCCTATTTTAAATTAGAGAAATGATTGGATATAATCAGTCTATCATATCATCCATAGACTAATCAAATTATAAAGTGACATGCAAATAATTAATTTTTTTTCATTGGTTGATATGAATACAATATATATATATGTCACTAGACTAAGTCTATATAAAAATTTATCTTAAAATAAAAAGACAACATTTTTTTCAACATCAGAGTTTCACTGTCTTTCTTCCAATAAGCATTTCAGCAATAGTAAAATAAAATCACACCAGCTGAAGATGTTGTGCTACACCTAAGATTGGGAGAAAGCGCTAAAATCATAACGCACTTGGGAGAAGAAAGTCATGCAACAGTTTTTTTTTTTTTTTTTTTTGATACTCCAACTATTAAATCCAATATAGTACGAACAATGATATATATATGAACATAAAAATAAAAATAGATCATAAAAAATGTAAGACACAAATATATAAGAAAAATGCGTAAATATAAAAAAAAATATAGAATAAATTTATAAATAATTAAAATTTAAGAGACATAATTGCAAGTTATTATTTTTATATAAAATTAAAAAAAAACATATAATCAAATATATTGAACAATAATTAGCATCATATATAAGTTTTAGATTTTTAAAAAATTAAAAATGCATTTTTAACTTTAAGAAAAACATTTTTAATTTTTAAAAAATCCACATAAAATGTTTTGTGTTAATGTTTAGCATGGTCATCAAAATCGGACAGGTCCGACCGGTTCAACTGGAAAAATCGGAAATCTTGCCTCAGATCAGTCAATTTTGATAAAGAGAATCAGGGAGTCTCTAGACCGCCCCAAGAACCGGCTGAAACTATTACTTTTGCATAGGGTGGGAGTATAATAATATTATTATTTATATATATTATTTTTAAAATTATCATATAAATTATTTTTAAAATGAGTTATTTCAATATAAAATATTTTACTTGAAAAAATTTGAATATTATTTTTTACAAATTATTATTTATTATAATTTTTTTAAAAATAAATAATACATAGATAAATAAATTATATTATTTTTTAAAATAATACATATAAATAATGATATCATTATACTAAAAAACATTTAGAAATATATTTATATATTAATTTGCATTTCAATATTTAATATTTTAAACATATTATTGTGTATGAAATATGTTTAATTTAAATAATTTTTATATTTTACTATGTATAAAATATGTTAAATATTATATTTTATAAGAATTTTATATAGACCAGTTCGACTCTAGTTCGACTCTAGTTCAACCTTAAATTCGTGATTAATTGCCTTTCTCGGTTTATTGACCGAACCAGTTTTTACAATATTGGTGTTTAGTGATATTGATATTGAAAATGTATAAAAAATACAACATGCTATATAACTGAGGCTAAAGGTACAAATCAACCTCTCAATTATATCCTCTAGAAAGAGTCACACATCAATCTATGACTTAGTGCGATTAAACCTCTGAAATTTAAACTCGGTACAATCAAGCCTCTAAAGTAAACATTTGTTAGCCATCGTTAATTTACTGCCATTGAATCAACTCAGTCTAATAAAATGGTATCGTTTTACTTGAATTAAAACGACGACAGCCCCTCAACTATTAATTCAGTGCAATCAAACTCCTAAAGTTTAAAATCAGTGTAATCAAGATCCTCAACTTTTTACCTAATATATCTGCAATCACTCATAGTTAATGCAATTAAGAAAGACATATAATTATAAGGAATAAAATCTCTTTTGGATTGATTAAGTGAAACTTATCACAATCAACCTTACAATATGTACAAAGTAACCACACTGTTGTAACAAAAATTAAAATCTAAAAAGTGTATATGAAATTCCAAAAACTCACTATGTAGTTTCGAAACCCATAAAACCTTTGCCTTGGTTTCGATTCTGTCCATAAAGTCTATTTTTGAGCGGTGAAATTGCAGTAGTACATCAATAGCGTTACAACTTATTTGATCCCTTCACTGCAATTTACTAAGACTGAAGAAGATGATGTCATAATCTTACTTTATAAATTCTAAATCCCTAAGTCTTAAGCAAGAAAGCTTTGCATATCATAGTTAGAGATTAAGGAATGTGGGATTATGAAAAATCGGATAGAGTCGAAGAATGGGAAATTCCAAATATGGTAGAGTTTCTTTTTTCTCTTTTAATTAAAACGGCACCGTTTCAACAAAATGAAATTTTTTTGGGGGCCTTGATTGCATCAATTTTAAACTTTATGAGTTTAATTGCACTCAATCAAAAGCTAGAGGGTTGACTCACGCTAGAGAGTATAGTTAAGGGTCTGATTGCATTAATTTTAAATTTCAGAGACATGATTGCATTGAATCAATAATTAATGGGCTGATTTACAACTTTAGCCTACTTTACGACATCGTTTTGGTATGTTCTGAAAATAAATAAAAAATAAAACTGAAACAATGCCATTTTTAGAAACTAAGTTGACTCAATAGCAATAGATTAACAGTGGCTAATGAATATTTACTTTAGGGGCTTGATTGCACTAAATTTAAACTACAGAAATTTAATTATATTGAATCATAATTTGATATGTGATTTGCACTATAGAATATAATTGAAGAGTTAATTCGTAAATTTGGCCTATATCTAAAGTGTATGTGCTCCATAGGTTGCTAAATAAGAGTATAAAGATTTACTCGCCGAAAAGTTAAAAATAGAGGAACTAAATGGGTTTTGCCAAATAAAATTATTCGGTGGAAATTTGAAATATTGAATGGAGGAATATTCCTTTTTCATATTGTTTTGTTTGGCTAACATGAGAGATACCGCCATAACGGCAGTGGCAAATGGCATCTCCTCTGGTCTTTAGGGAAAATTTGAAAATAACTAAATATTCCCAATTCCTCCTATTGGGTTGCACTTAACAGGCCGTAAGTTGAACTTGTGATTTTGTTAAATTTGGTTAATATCGTGCTTTTTACCATCTTGAGTAAAAGTTTTTTTTATAGTACAAAACGCTCCATAGAGCGCAGGCTATATAAAGAACATTTCCAATAGTATTTATATTTTTCTATTTATATTTAGAGTATTTTATATTATTTAATAATTTTTTTATTTTTATTTTTATCCATCTTATTTCATAAAATTTACATTTTTTTTTAAATTTAAAAGTAATAAGAAGTTCACTTTCATCTATTTTTGTTCTTTTCTCTTTTTTTTTTCTTATTTTCTCTCTTCATTTTTCTATATAATTTTATTAATAAAAAATTAAAATAGATAGTAAGATAAAAAGTATTGTTGTAATGAATACAAATTTTATGATAAACTAAAATAGGGAATTGAGTTTTTTATAATATAATAGATAGTGGGATAAAGATATTAAACTCCAACTAATACAAATAGATCATGGCAGAGAGACTTAAACTCGAAACAATTTACAATTTTCACAAATAAGAATATCAATAAAGTCATCCATTAATTGGCAACATCTTGAGTAAAAGTTAGGTCTGATATTGATAACTTGCATATTTTTCCAAGGTAAATTTGAAAATATTTTTATATTTAAAAAAAATTAAAATTAATTTTTTTATTTAATTCAACATTTATTAAATTTTAATTTATTACTAAGGATAAATTAATAAAAAAAGATATTAGTATATCAAAATATTGAATATTTCAAACTAAATAATTAAAACTAAAATAAATATTTTACAAACAATTTAAAGAGGCATAAGACATATTCGGTCTCTGTAATTTGTTCAAATTTGTTATTTTGCTCCCTATTTTTTTATTCTACTTTGTTATCCACAATTGATTTTTGGTACATATTGTTTCTTATAAAGTTTATAAAAATATGCATAAGGTCTATTGTTGCTGACATGATAATTGATATGGTATCATTAACCAAATCAAATATTTTATTTATCATATCAGTATTAGAAGGTCACATGCAAGTTTTTACCAATAAAAGAAGGGTAATATAAACTAAAAATTAATCGCAGATAGTAAAATGAAAAAAAAAAGTTTAGGGAGCAAATAATAAATTTAAAGGGACGACATATGACTTGTGCCATAAAAAAATGGATAAAGCAGTGAGCCTCCAGCAATAAACATTGAAGGTCTATAATCATCAATATTGTCATTTTGAAGTCAAATGTAAGAAGAAATTCTTATAGAGACCGGTTTATGTAGAACAATTTAATCATATAATTATATATATTTAATTATTTTAATTTTATCTTCATATTTACTAATAAAAATAAAATAATTAATGTATGTTATGATGTAGTTGAAATGATTTATAGATGACGTGGTAGAACTAATCTATTTAAAAATTTCTCCAAATATAAGATATATGTCTTCAAACTAATAACTTCAAAATAAATTGAAATAATTTCTGAAAAAAAAAGGGCAAACATATTGAAGGACAATCAAGAAGCAATTTGATATCATATTAAAATAAATAAAAAAAGTAAATAATTTGACAAACAGAAAAAAATCCTCATCTATACCAATTACACTGGCTTTAGAATTTGGAGCAAGGAGTAGGAATAAAAGTATATTAAAAATTAATTAATTTATTATATAAAATTATTTAATTATTATGAAAAATTAATTAATTTTATATAAAAAACTAACTTTCAATATAATTTAATCTTTTATAAAAATGAAAAAAAATTTCAATTGAGCTAAAAAAGTGTTATGTGTTAGTATGTGATCAATGACAGAGCCACATACATTAATGGTGGACAATTGTCATCTTTTAATTTTTTAAAATGTATATAATAGTATGTAAATTTATATTATTTTCAATATTTGTCTTCTTAAAAAAAAAAAGGTAAGAAGCAATTAAGTAATGCTAAAAAATGAATTTAGATAAATTCTGATTAATTAAATAAAAATATATATATTTAAGGCTCGTTTGGTATTGCGTTTGGGAAAAACATTTTTTAGGAGTTTTAAAAATTATTTTAGGGTAGAATTAGGTAAATAATATATATTTGAAAAAACAGTTTATAAAAACATTTTAAAAAATATTCAATTAAAAAATTTTAAAATATGCTTTTTGAACATTAACAACAATCCAAAATACCTCTTTAATAAATAAATAAAATTTTGCTTCTCCTAATTTAGAAAATCTGACTGTCATTGTCTGCTATTAATTACTAAATTAACTTAATAATTTTCGTTAAAAGGATATATATTAAGATAGTCTCAGTTAAAATTTAATTGATTCATTTAAATATAATTTAGGAGTTAATTTAAGAGGGAAAAAACCCTCACAACAAATCCTTTTCTAGTGAAATTCCTATCAATATTGGCTATTGTCAATTTCTTTTGGCAATGTTGAAGCTTTAACAGGTGAATTACGTCGCAGTACTCAAACTATTTAATTCATAACAATTCAATATCTAAAATATTATTTATAATGTAAAACCCTTTAAATTTTAATTTAATAATATAAAAGTACATGTCGTTAAAATTTATTAAATTATTTAACAGAATGCTGATATAGATATTCATTATCAGTAAAAAATTTTCACATATAAATGTTATGTATATAAAATGGATTCCACAAAATTTTTTACCATTTAACGAAATATTTAATTATATTTGATTTGATGAAAAATGAGAGAATGTGTGAAAAAAATGATGAAAAATGTAAAAATTTTTGTATAAAATTAACTATTTAATTGTTACAAATAATAATTTAAGTACCGAATTATTACGAGTTAGATAATAAGAGTGTTGTATACAAAATTTTTTACCATTTAACGAAATTTTCACCCAAGGTTTTTAAGTGTAAGCTTTTTAAGTGAATATGTGTTTATGCAATGGAGGAATATGAGATCGCCCTCAAACATGCGCCGCTCGGGGATGATAGAACGTACAAGTGTTTAAAGCAAGTAACGAAACTAAAATTGTAAATTTTAAAATTGAGGGATCAAAATGACAAAATATACCAAATTTAGGACTCATTTTTGCCTTTCTAATGATATGATAATTTCACATATTAACTGACAAGAAAATAAATAGTTATCTGTCAAATTTTAATTTATTATTTATATTATATTAATATATTATTTTATTAGATTTTTTATAAAAAAATATGTTAGATTGTAGGAAAATAATAAAATAATACTTACTAATATATCTAAAATAATATGTAAAAAATTATTATTTATTTATTTAATCTATTATATTAATATTTTTTAAATTTTTTTTTTAGTTTTTAACAGAAAATTTAATAAAAATTAATAGATTAATAATATATGATAAGCAGAGGAGACAGAGATAAATTGTAATTTTTTTCTTAATTAAATTATTGGAATAATAAAAAGTAAGTGTACTTCCAGTTAACTGGCAAATCACGTGTTGATAATTGGTTGTTAATATTATTATTATTAAACAAATGTTTTACTTAAAATTTGGAAAAACGAGGCGAACAAGCTTTTAGGACCGACGCAAAAACCAACCCAAAATCAATCTCATGCCGCAGTCTCAAATTAATTCGGAGCTGTCCTCTCTCTCTCTCGGCCCGAGGACTTCAATTTCTTTCTTTTTTTTTTTGTTTAATTTTATTTTAATTTATTCTCCTTTTTCACATTTCCTAGTATAATTCTCATTAATCAATCCTCATCTTCATCCTCGTTAAAGAATCGGTTCTCTCTCTGAAGATTAACTCAGGTGGATATTTTCTTGTTCTTCCTTGATTTTATTATTCTTCGTGTTTCATGATTTTCATTGATTTTTAATGATATAATCATTGCATTCGTCTTTTTGAATGCATCTATCTTGTTTTGTTTTGTTTTAAGGATTGAATTGCTATGATTTTTGCGTATTGATTGAAATAATCAATTGTTTCAATTGATGGAATTTGACGTTTATCATATGATGATACCTTTGACTTTTCTCCATTCAGATTATCTCTATTGAATTTTTTATTTTGTTTATATAGTTTTCTGGTGAATTTCAGGACTCTGTTTTACAGGAGTCTGAGGAAGTGGTAAAAGGCTCTGATTTTCTTGAGAGAAGAAGCTTTTGAATTTTAACAATATGAGAAGAAGTGTTCGATCTGCATGCCAAGTTTTATCAACTTTTCAGCATCAAGAATACCAATTCTCTGTTAGTTTGGTGAAAAAGCAACAAAATCAGTTGGCTGATACCAATTCTTGCTCTTCTATTTATAGACTTGTCAATTCTTCTGATACTGATGAATTTCGTAGACTTTCATGCCCTAAATTTATCATCACGAGAGCTTTATCTACAGACGCTGCTAAACTTTCTAATGGAGGTTTTTTTTTTTTTTTTTTCTTCGGAAGGCTGAGGTTTGGGTTATTGAAACTCAAGGGGAAAAAGAGAAACTGAAAACTGTTTCTGAGTTGTTTCGGTATTTTATGTTTTTGCAGAAGTGAACAGGGGTGGACCACTTGTAGAGTATGAAAGAAGAATTGCTGCCGGAGAGCTTGTGGATGGTGATAACTGCCAGGTATGATGGTTGATGTTAGTGCTCCAGATGTAAATAGCCGGTTTATGTGTATTTAATCTAGATGATTGTTATATTCCTTTTTGTTTTCCTAGTTGCAGTGAAGGAAAGGATTTGTTAAACATGCTGAAAAGTGAGCATCTTCGATAATTTCCCTTCTAGTTTTTGTAGATAAATTATCACGAGGAACAATGGTGTACTATGCATTGCATTGATAACATAGATAGTTTTGTTCAACATCAAATGCGTATGAATTGAACAAATATTTCCGTGTGGGTTGAATGGAAAATATTCCCTATCAATGCAACTATAATTTTTTCGGAAGATACAATCTTCTTGGCGTTTTTACATTCTAAATTTTTCAGCACAATTAACCTGCTGCTGGATGGGGTGCTGACCCTTGTTTCTTCAGGTAGGCACCTTAAGAGAGGTTCAAAGACTTTATGACGAGATAGTTGAATCAGCTGATGCCTGCAAGTTGGATCGGTATGCTACATCAGACAAATCCGGAAGGTATTTATTCCATTTTGCTCCTCATTCTTGTATGGTGGTTAAGTTCTTATCACTGTTATCAAGTTTTACCACTTATAGTCGATTTTATTATATAACTTTTATTATGTCACATGCCATTTTGCTTGTAATTCATATCAATTTTACTTTATCTTCAGGAGTAGGTGGTTATGGTCACGTTTTATGCCACAGTCAACATATTCACCAGTTAAAGGACTTTATCTCTATGGAGGAGTTGGAACTGGAAAGACTATGTTGATGGACTTGTTCTTTGATCAATTGTAAGCTTTCATATAGCTTTAATATATTTTTTGTTTCAGTATTCTGGCATTATTAAGAGACAAATTAGCAAAAGCAAAAGAGAAGCCAAATGTGCCAGGATCAAATAACTTAACTGTTGCTTCCATATTAATCTTCTATTACATCTTTCCTCAGGCCTGACAATTGGAGAAAAAAGAGGATCCATTTTCATGACTTCATGTTGAATGTCCATAGCCGTTTGCAAGTAAGAATTTAGCTTGCTATGTATTTCTCTAAACTATATACAGGAAGATTAGTTTAACTTGGCTCCATGTTGATAGCGCGAAGCATTCTCCATCATATTCTGTTTTCTAGATTAATGCTTGTAGACATTCTGGACATTCATATATAGGCGGTCATAGATTAAAAACTAATATTTTTCTTTGCCATCTATTCGTCTTGCTTTTCAAATTCATACAAACAACCAAGCTTTTACCTGTGAATCAGTATAGGAAGGGAAGAATATTTAAAAGCTTCCTGTTAAGAATAGGCTGAGAATCTTATATATTTAGTTTTGCACTATATTATCATGTCAATGTTACTTTTAATTGGAACTTGGTCATATCTATATTATCTGTAAATTTGTATTAAATATTGAATATTTGCAGAGGCATAAAGGTGTGGCAGATCCACTTGAAGTTGTTGCTGGAGAAATATATGATGATGCTATTTTATTATGTCTAGATGAATTCATGGTAGAAGCACTAGATCTTTATGCTTGTTGATCATATTTGCTAGTATATACTCTGACAATATGCTTATACGCTTTGAACCCCCTTTTTGTAGGTGAATGATGTTGCTGATGCATTGATATTGAACCGGCTATTTAGACATCTTTTCAGCAATGGTGTTGTAAGTCTATTTTGTGTTCTCTACAAGATTTACAGTGTATGATTGAAATCAGATAGAAACTAAGCTGGTACTTAGTACTGACATGCTTATTTATGATGGAGGCAAGTATAGATTCTTGTTGCCACCTCAAATCGTGCTCCAGATAACCTTTATGAAGGTGGATTGCAGAGGGATCTTTTTCTACCCTTCATTGCAACTTTGAAGGTATGAATGTAGACAGTCTTACTTTTGTTGCTGGATAAGGTGAAGCTATTCTGACATTGGTCATATTATAGACAAATAAAGTTAATATTTGGATTGTTTGAATCTTTGTAGGAAAGATGTGTGGTTCATGAAATTGGTTCATCAGTAGATTATCGGAAAATGACTTCGGTAAAGATTTGATAATCTTATATTAGTTAAATTCGCTTCTGCATTTCCAGCTGTTAATTTCTTACTCGTATACACTTGCCTGCAGGCTGAGCAAGGTTTCTACTTTGTTGGTAACGATTTATCAGGCCTTCTTCGTCAAAAGTTTCAACAATTGATTGGGGAAGAAAAAGCTGGTCCCCAAGAGGTGGAAGTAGTAATGGGAAGAACACTACAGGTTTGTGCTGTTCTAAGTTCTTGTAAAGAGTATAAAACACAGCCTGCTAATTGTATTCTTGAAAATTTTCTTTATCTGGGCAGGTTCCACTGGGTGCAAATGGATGTGCATATTTTCCTTTTGAGGAACTTTGTGACAAACCTCTTGGAGCTGCAGATTACTTTGGATTATTCAGTGAGTGATAGCCAGCGGAATAAATTGTCACATTATTCATGTGGCAATCAATATTTGTTCATGTTTATATTAATTGGGTTGAGTTTAATATTGCTGATTATAAAAGGAATATAGGACATCGTTTGAATATGCAACTAAATATTTTTCTGAGTAATTGAAAGGGAGTAATTCTCTTTATCTTTCTCGAACATATATATCGATTTGCTTCCTCTTGCATGTATAGAAACACACATACACTTATTCATAGTTTTATTCTCCCCTTGAAGATCTGATTTTTCTCTGAATCTTTGAAATAGAAGCTTCCTTAATGGTGGGGTTTTCACATATCTGTAGTATTTTCTTTGGTCTATATCTGAAATCTGTACTGCATTACTAAGATTAATCTGTACATGAATATTTTGTTCTCTCCCTGTTGACAGAGAAATTTCATACTTTGGCACTGGATGGTATCCCAATCTTTGGACTTCACAATAGGACTGCAGCTTACCGGTTTGTTACTTTGGTTGATGTATGTCCATCCTTCCTAATTGGTGATTGTTTCCAAAATTTCCAATTATATGTCTCGTATTTTGAGCGATGTTAGAGTTAAATGTGTGTGGTCATCTTCCTTAAGCTAGTTTAATTTTTTCATACTGAATTTCACAGTGATTTGTGGCATTTAAAGCTAAAATTCACTTCTTGTTGCCACAGGACTTCAAATGATTTTTTCCTTTCATTTTTTTTTTCTTTCAGGAAATTATACTAACTCTTCAGATATCATAAGGTCAATATCCCATGTAGCTATGTACTTATGCAATGTAGGTCTTCCTATTAAGTTTTTGATTTTGCATTTCTAGGTTTTCCACTCTTTTAGACAGAAAAAGCAAATTGTTTCATTTTCTATTTTTCAATTCATTTTGCTTGCTCTGTATTACTTTCTTTTTGGATGTTGGACAAGAAAAGCTTCTGATGGCAAGCTGAGAGAAAAATAAATTAGAAAAGCAAAGAGGGGAAAATGAAATCCTACTAGTCATTAGAAATGTGATATATATTGTAATATGTTTATGTCATTGTGCTAAAAAATTTTGCCCAAGCCACTTTGTCTCTCTATGTTTGTCTCTTTCTCAGTTGTTCCCTGATGTTCCACGATTGTTAAGGCTTGTGAATTACTTTTGTAGATGATGTTCCTCGACAACACATCTAAAAATGGTCTCTGGCAATGAGTTTTAATTATATATGTGACTTTCCCCATATATTTTGCGTGTCTTTACCTCCTCCTCTCCCTGGTAAAATTTTCCCTGCCTTCCTTCAGCTGCAAATTGGAACATTAAATTTCCTTTCACGTGTCCAACCAAAGATACGATGAAGACTGGGTATTAGATCGAGTAAATTATTTATTGAAATTATTTTATTTTGAGTTGACTATGGAATTTCCAGAACTGCAAAGTCCAATCCTTAAGGAAATTATCAACAAATTGAAGGAGAATAAGATTCTCAAGGTTTATTTATAAAGGTCCATGACATCAGGTGTATACTGTTTTTCTCTGAAAGGAATCTAATTTTTCTTCTTTTACGCGTTGTTGTTGCTGTTGCTTATGTGCATCATAGGATTCTGGTGCGCACACACCCATACACACACCTGCATGCACCCGCACACATGTATGAATAAACCTCTACGGTGACGCTTTTATGTTATGGTTATTATATGCCATCACCATCCTGGAACAAAATGCATTTTTTTTCCCATCCTGAAACTTGTCAGAGAAGTGAATAAATGTTTGTCCTTAGATTATTTATCTATAATATCTAGCATTTGAAGGGTTGTTACCTGGCATTGAAATTTAAAATTCAATTAATAAGCTTTTTTGTGCATCTCACAATGGATGTACAGTTTCTCAAGTTCTCATGCAACTGTTCTGCTAATCGGTTTTACAATTATGGTCACAGGTGATGTATGAAAACAGGGCCAGACTATTGTGTACAGCAGTGGGAATTCCTTTAGAACTATTCAGAAAGGTAGTTACAATTTCTGATGCAAAGCAATTGCCACCTAGAACCTCAACAAGATCAACGAGAAATGATGAAGCAGACCTTTGTGTAGACAACGAACTTGGGTTTGCAAAAGACCGCACCATTAGTAGGTAAACCCTGATATTATTATGGAAGCATCTGATTCTCGGCTGGTTTCATTTTGCATGCTAAACTATGTAGCCAATTCTGGGGGTGATTGTTTTAAACATATTGGGAAGTTAGAAACAAGGGTTAAACATTATCTCTTTGTTTATTCTAGGCTGGAAATAATAATTATATACAAGAAAATAGTTTCCATTAGTTAAACTGTCTATCTTCTTGAAATGTTATTATAATTTAAGTTAACTTAAATGTTCTTACTACTTCTCATATTGTTTCTCGGAGTCAAATTCTTTTTATTCTCTCTTTGGGATGCTCGAGAGTTATGTTTCTTTCTTTCCTAAATTTCCTCTTTATCCTCCCGTCTCTTTTCCAAGACAATCATTTTGCAGCAGCTTTGCAGTGCTCCTTTTGTGTCCTATTACAACAAATAATATATTCCAATTCTAACTTTGGATTGTGAATCATGCTGGGAATGCAGATTAACAGAGATGAATAGCAAAGAATATTTAGAGCAGCACGCTGCCATGTTAGCCAGGAAGCAGACCTCGGAGGGAGGAGTTCATGCTAATGCTATGCAAGTGTGAGAAGTCCAATCCCTCTACGAAGCTTTACTAACATGACGGCAGATTTGTGCCAATTTGGGTATAGATCTTATTAAAATTGAATAAATGTGATTTATCATGTGTAGAATATATTTGTAGCATCTTGATTTAGGCTCTGTAGCAAAAAGCATATGCTATAAAAAACAAAAAAAACAAAAAGGTGAGCCTTTTTGTCAATAAATATCAAGTATTAGAGATGAGAATTCTCCCTGTTGTAGTTAACTGAAGAAATATCCCTATTCTCTAATGCTCTTTTAAGAGCACTCTTTTTCTTTTTCTTTTTCTAAGAAAAAATTATTAATTTAAAAAGCAACTGTGAGCTATATAAACAGTTTTTGAGATAATTTTGAAAAATTTTGATGTATCCCTGATTTTGTAATTTCACTTTTGTTTTTACTCATTAGATCCAAAATGTTTATAAATTTTGCAATTTGACTCCTCCATCTTGTAATT
>CATIWF010097307.1:0-105600 GCA_949630135.1 Balakata baccata
CTGTGCAAAGTACCATTCTGGAGCCCTTGGCTCAATATTGTATTTCTTGCAGAAAGGTACCCATTTTCTTGCAAACTCTGAAGTCTCAGACAAAGCTTCAAATGTCAACATTGCAGCACCATCATCAGAGACATAGCAAGATACCTTGTCAACAGGGTAGTCAACTGCAAGAATGGAAAGCACAGTATTTGCTGTCACAAGAGGAGGCTCTTTTAGTGGGTCCACAGTACTGACAAAGATATCAACTGCGGCTAATTGTGATAGTTCTCCTTCACGGTCATATCTGTTATAACATGGAAAAGCAATTAGTGCTCTGAATTCGACAAAAGTGAACACTATCAAAAAACCAAGATCTTGAAACATAGGGAATAGGAATGATCATAAGCAAGGTGCATGGGGAGAGAGAGTCTATGATACCGCAATGTGAGCCTGTCAAGATATGTTTCACGATTAACTGGCAGCCACTTAGGAAACTGATCCAATATCCAGGATATAGCAAACCAAATCTCACATATCACAGATAATAACCACAAAGCATATGCATTACGCACAGGATTTGTTATTCGGTAGTGCAAGAAAACACAGAGTATAATCAGCCGCAAAACAATGACCATTCTGTATGGATTAATCCTTGATGATGGAATGGAAACCTTCCTAGATAGAGGTTGCCGAGCTTCATCATTCCTGCAAAACCAACAAATTGAAACATAAGTAACCAAATATTGCACCGTAATCATGAAATTTCTAAAAAAAAAAAAATCAAGATGCATATTGCACAAAGACCAATAGTCAAGCGTGGTTAGAACACAGTGTTTACTGCAAAGTCGCAGAATCCTTTTCAAGGACTACCAAATGGTGAAGCCATGTGATAACAGATGTAATGAAATGCATAGTTACCCTATGTTGTTATCGCTTGCATCAAATTAGGTGTCAAAGAGTATGTAGAATTTAATTAGGTTGAAACTTACAATAGAGAATCATCCCCAAGAATATCAGTGCTGCCATCAATATCTCCAACACCCCTTTCAGATGGAGCCTGGCTAGTGCTCATGGGAACAACATTCTTCTCCTGCTTCATCTTCCAGCCATCAACCCTCTCTTTCCAGGCCACATTGCCCAATCCAGGTGAACCGAACTCCCTCACTGGATCCACACCCCCCACATTAGCTGCAAAAATAGTGCCACAAAAACCTAGGATCAACATCACACATGACCAAAAAACATAGAAAGAATACTTATTCAATGATAAAGAAAAGAAAGTACGTGACTGATTGATATCAGCTGCATAAGGCAGGGGATGGATGCGCTTTCCACCGCCAACTCCAGGAGATGCCATTGAAATGTGCTCAGGTGATGCAGCAGAAAGCTCTCCAGAAACCTAAAAGTGAACAGCAGCAGAAGATTAACTTGACATCAAGTTTAGACTACTAATGTGAAAGTAAAAGTCAGATGCTTGTTAAGCTACCTCATTTCCATTGGTGAGCAGAGGAATATGATTATGAGAAACCTCTTTATCGTAACTTTGAGCCCCAGCATCTTCAGCTCGTCCATAAGTCATTTGCCAGCTTAACATGCGCTCTGCAATCTTCTGCTTCTGGATTTGAGTTTCTGATGAGTAATTGAAATCTCTGGCACCATCATCAGCATCACCATCTTCTTCTCTATCACCAAGAATGGCAGGGCTACCTGGAGTATCCAAACAATCAGTTGATAAACATTCAGTAACTAATAACATTAATGAAATTATGTAGGCAATTCAACAATAACTTCATTTTCTATTTCCAAATTAAATACAGGCTTCTTTGACATTATGCACAACCACAAAAAAGTTACTGTGACACTGAGAAGTATTAAAAGCACCTCAAGAACTAAAAGTTGCTTAAGGCTCAGAATCCTAATCTCAGTTTCAAACTAAAATCTGATAAATACCCAATGTTAAAATGACATAAGACAAACCTTTCTGCCTCTTGTATCTGGTTTTACATTGAGGGCAAGACTGATTGCCTTCCTTCCTCTCATATTCATAGCATGGCCTGCACACTGGAAATGCACAAACATCACACGCAATGAATGGATCACCATCCACAGTTGAACCCACATTATCACCACAGATCTGGCAGACCTGTCCACCTACATTCTTCATGGGCTTTGCCTGAGTAATCATTGATTAAAATGCACAAATGTCAGAAGCTCAAACAGGGAATCACCAAACCTTATACCACCAGCTAAACCATCTGAATCAGATTAATTGTAGATAATCATAATATAAGCCCCAATTAGATGCCGCCACTGCATAAGAAAAGGAAACCACAAGAGACGGATCTAAAAAAATTTTTCGGTGGGGGCAAACTTAATTTAATAGATAATAAATTAAAAATTATATAAAGGCAACCGATATATAGAAAAAATATAAGTTACTATGCAATAAATTGCATTAGTAAGCAATATAAGACTTTCAAACATTTAAAAGAAAAAATTAATTGGAATTAGCTCAATTGGTATACCTATCATGAAATAGTCATGGCAAATTAAGGTGGGAACTCATGGATTCAATACCCAACCTCTACAAAATGTACTAAAAAAATATATCTTATAAATTTTATAGTTAAAAGATGACTTCAAGAAGTTATCATATACAATATTAAAGTAAACATTGAACTAAATTTCAGAAAATAAATCAAATTAAAAGTTAAATCACAATCATCCAGTAATCAAATATTCACATTTCACATACTAATGAATAATATTAATGCTATGAATATATGAAATCACCCAAACATCAAATAATACGTAATTTCAATTTAAGAAATTTGAATACTAATGAAACTATAAAATCTAATTTTCATAACCAAGATAATTGAAAAATATACAAAAAATTTTAAAAAAAAACATTTTAAAACTAACATTAAAAGTGAGAAAATATAAATTTGCTATATGACGCTTTATCTTTTTGCTGTTTTTTTTTTTGTAGCTTGTGATTTATCACTTGTCTACTTCCAACACCAAATGAAGAATGAGGGAAAACAAGAGAAAAAGAAAGCAAGATAAAGAGAGAAAAAGGTGAACGAGGAAGAAAAATGTTTAAGATAAAAAAATAAGAGGAATGCTAACAACACTTCCTCATGCACTTCCCATCATATACTTGCAATGCAAAAAAAATATGTATTTTTCTTTATAAAACATTAGGTTTGATTATAAAAATAATGATATTTTATAAGTTAAGACAAATGTCATTTTTACATTAGAAGTATACGGTGAAGTACATGAAAAAGTATGGGTGGCATTCTTCAAAAAATAAAGAAAAAGAGAAAATAAAATAAAAAGATCAAAAAGTAAATTTTTTTTTTCTCAACTTTTATTAAAAAAAAATGTGTTTTTTATAATACCTTACTAACTAAAATATATAAAACTAAGTTTGAGTTTTTTCAAATGGGGGCAAAATATTCTATATATAAGAAACTTTTTTAGGGACTCAGAGCGATATTAGGCACTATTTTAGGGGGCAATGGGGGCAGACGTCCTGCCATTTGTGTTTTTGGAGTACATCTGGCTTTGCTGACATGGTATATTCCGTAATTCTTACTCTGGAAACTTAAGCAACATAAACATTATAATACACATAAAAGATAAAACCAATGTAAAATTGTATTCTATTTTTCCACCATTTTTTGATAAAAGATGCCTTTGATACTCACCCCAGTTTCAGTTCCTGATTCCATTCACACCCGCCCTTATTTGCTCAGATGTGAGCAATGGATAGAAATAACAGTTCTTCAGAGTCGACAAAATTAATGCATGCCCTACTATGCGACTAGCTACCAAACCAAATTCCTTGCACTTCCTTCTTCCGCTTCAGAAAAAAAAAAAAAAAATCTTCTATATCTCCAATCTGTAAAACAGAGTGAAAATCAGATAGTTTTCCTGAATAAGCAATCTCTAAAGTTTTTATCTTTAGCAAGTGAGAAGAGACAGAAATTAGAAATTCATCCTTTATCAGCTAAAGAAATATAAGAGGAATGGAGGGTGATTCAAGTGAAAGTAAAGAGTTTCTTTTCCTAGAAATCCAATAAATCGAAATAAAACTTAAAAAGAAACTGAATTGAGTCAATTAGATTTACTTATCCTCGATTTTCACGGTAACAAAATAAAGAATTAGTCAAGTTTGGCCAAAACAAGATAGATTAACCCCAAATCCTGAATCCCATAGTCCAAATTCAACCTCCTTCAACTTGCTCAAAATTTTCTCGGCTACCAAACAGAAACTTCTAAAATTTTCTCAAAATGACTCAATTAAAAAAAAAAAGGAAACTTTTAAGGCAGTATCAGCAGAAAAATGCCTAAATTCCTTCAGTTCCTAAACAATCTAGGTACCTCCCTCAACTTTCTGAGCTACCAAACAGACCAATCGAGGCATCTGAAACAGAACAAAACACATTCTCCGATTCCCCATAAATCCAACTGAAATTTACTGTAAAAGAAGCATACTTTGCCAAAATCTCCATCAGATCTCGCAAGAAAGGCCACAAAAGAAAGAAAAAGAACCTAGAAAATGAACAGAAAGAGAAAGAGAGAAACTTACAGTGGATGATAAAGAAAGAAAACAAGAAAAAGAGAGACTAATTCAATTGACTAGCAGCCCAGTAAACACGCAATGTAATCTAAACAACCCTCTCTTCTCTCTTTTTATCTCTCTCTCTCTCTGTATTTTGCATTTATATATATATTTATATAGAAATAAACAATAAAATATAAATAAAAAAAATAGAGAATAGGTGTTCTGTAGCTGTAAATGAATGTATTAATTGGGAGAAAATGGTTTGCAAGAGAGGAAAGCGACAGTGCAGCTGCGAAATGCGGTTCAAGTTAGAGTGAGAAGTGCGCCCACAGTAGAGAGAGAAACCCTAGAAATTTTAATGAAATGTTCGAGGTTGAAGATAACATATCCATATACTCCCCCCAATCATTTATTCTTTCATGTTATTTGTTGATCTATTATTTATATAAAAACTTTTTTTCCATTTTTATTTATGATTTGCGAATGGAGTTTTTCCCACCCATTTTTTTTTTTTTTTTGATAAGTTGATCCTTTCCTTATAAGCCAAATATAAATAAAAAGATCATATTTATATAATTTATATTTATTTTTAATATGATATCCAATATTAGTCTGAATACTATCTAAAAAGCGAATAATAATAAAATATTATTATAATTATTTCCGCAAATTAGAAGTTGAAATGGCTCCATCCTAATCTCGTCTTGAACGACTTTGAAGTTTTTTTTAACAGGAATGGCATTTACGTCCATCGTCCCGATAAATTATTTATCTATTTATATATAACTAATAACTTTCGAATAATAAACTAAAATATAATACTTATCTAAAGTAAAAATATTTTTATTTAAGAAAGTATTTAATTAATTAAAATAGTAAAAATAAAAAAAATATTTTTAATATTAAAATAAAATAAAATCCGAAAACGGAAATCCGGAAATTTTCTTAGGTGGAAAAGAGGACAAGAATGAAAAATGAGTAAACGGAACGGAGAACTTTCCCTTAAACACGTAGGTGAATATCGATTTGGTTCAGTTTGATTTTAAACCAAACCGAATTAAAAAAATCGAACTTATTATAATTTATAAAAATCGAACTAAATCAATTAGTATTTAAAATTGAATTAAATCGAATCAAAATATTTCAGTTTGATTCGGTTCAGTTTAATCAGTTTTGTTAACTAATTAATTAAATTTATATAAATTATAATTATATTTTATATTTTATCAATTATAATATATTAGAACCAAATACCATAACTTTATTAATTATAATAAAATTAAATTAATTATTATAACTTTATCAAACATAATATATAAGTTAAAGTTATAATTAAATAATATAATTATAGATTAACAAAAAATAGTATAAATTATGATAAATTGATATAATTTTTACTTCATCAACTACTATAATTATTACAAATTAAACTTAAATACCATAAATTTTATGAATTATCATAAATTGAAATCAATTATCACAACTTTATAAATTGGTATAAATTAAAACTAATTATTATAATTTTATCAATTACTCCAAATTAAAATTAGTTAACATAAATTAAAATAAATTTTTGTAGTTCATAACTTTATTCTACCATAAATCAAAATAAAATATTACAAATCATAATTTTTTATCTAAAAGTTATAATAAATCATTAAATATATATAAATAAAAGTTCGGTCGATTCAATTTAATAGGTTTTTAAACATTTAAAACGGAATAAAAATAAATAAACTGAACCGAATAAACCAAATATCATTCGGTTCGGTTTTACACACTCCTAATTGTCATTCTTAAAAATAGCCAGATTTCATACAAAAGAAATGGGCAGATATGGCATGTGTTTTTACTTTGTGGTGCATAAAAATTGTAAAAACCGATCCGATCAATGAACTGAAAAATATAAAGAGCTACAGATTAAAATTGAACTAGAATCGAAACGGTCAACGTGAAATTTTCTTAAAATTATGATATATTTTGTCTTATATATAATAAAAATATAAAATAAATAGTTGGAGGTCATTTCCAATGCATAAAACTTATAGAAGTAATTAATGTATCGATAATGTATCATTATCATTTTTGTCAATTTAAATATTATTTTTTTATAAAAATAAAAATAATTTATATATAAAATTTTTGTAACGTTCCATATTAATATTGAAAATACTAATATTGAAATTCAATTTTATTAAATATATATGATTCTTAAATAATGAGAATAATTTTATAGATAATTAAAATAAATATTTTTAATAATAAATATTATTAATATTAATAATAGCAAGAAATATCATTATTTATATGAATAATTAATTTCTAAATTAAAATATTATATATATAATATTACTGATATTAAAAATATCTAAATTTTTTATCAAAAAATATAATTTATTTTAAATTAAAATAATATATTACATTAATAAAATAATTTAAAATAATATATTACATTAATAAAATAATTTATACTAAAATTTTTAGAAATATATATTATTAATAAAAAATATACATTGCTAGTGAAAAATAGAAATTAATAAATAAATATTGAAAATAATCAATTATATATATATAATATATTTTATATATTATTTACTTTACAATTAAAGTATAAGGTACAAGGTGGTAAAGTGGTTAAATGAGAAAAAAAAAATTACTAATCAGGATCAAATTCCAACAGTTTAAAATCCAAATTTTGTAATCATTTTTAACCGGACAAACCGGATGAACCGTGATCAAGTTACTGGTTTCTGATCAAACTGATCGGTTCATCGGTTTTGAACACAGACTGACGACTTTTCGGTTTCTTTTACAAAAACTAACCGGTCTAAAATCTGATTTCCAATTTTTTCCAATTGACCCGGTTTTGATAACCATGCCTGATACTGACTTGTGATTCGTAAATAACAAGCAGCGCGTGCTTGTTGCGATTGACTGCAGTTGTCTTAAACCAATCACATTGCGCCACGTAGATGAGAGTGGAACTAACAGAGTTAATTGAACACACGTATTTGATTGAGGTCAGGAAACAATTGCCGGTTAAATCCTAACGGATGTTTGGAATTGACATGAAATGATATAAAAGTAGATTTTGATTTTTTTTATTTAATTAATTAATTTTTTTTTAATTTTTTATAAATTGTTTTTTATAAATTTATTTTTTTAAAAATATTTATTTACCTATTTTTTTTAAAAATAACTTTCAAAATTCAAATAAATTAAAAATATAAATGTTTTTTAAAAACACTTCTCGAAATTCAATTCTAAACATGCCCTAGAGTACCAAGTGTTCACTTTACTGTTTACATTTGGTGGAAAGGACCCGTAATCAAAGTGACATCAATTGGTTATTTGGGATTAAACCCTGTCTGTTTGCTAACTCTCTCTTATGTTCTTTTTTATTACAGCTGTAAAATATAGAAATTGGAAATTTTTAAATTTCTTAATATTGAAACTTAATTACCAAATATTCTTCTATTATGTTATGTCGTTTAGGCGCCATTTGTCCTAAATTCATAGATTTATGATATAATTATCATTGCACTTATATTTGGTTCAATGACCATAATTTATGAATTTAACAATTAATTTTTATTTTTACCATTATTAAATATTGATAATTTATTATTAATTAAGCATATAATCAATTCCATTATATACTTAAAAATTTTAAAAATAAAATTAGTTATTTTAAGAGTTGAAAAATAAATAAAAAATAAAGTATTATCATGTTTAATTACATTGCTAAAAAATATTTTTTATTAATAATTTAATGCATATTAATACTATAATAATAATAATAATAAATTGAAATTAAAAGAAAAATATTTTTTATTTTTTTATGATTAAGGATAGTGTTAGAATATTATTAATTTATGAGGGATAATCTTGGAATAAAAAAATATGGCAATAATCTTTTATTGATTAAAATTCATAGATTTTAGATTTTTTCATTTATGAGATAAAAAATCAAATGCTTAAAAAATGAATGATTTTGGTGGAAGAAAGATTTTCTAAAATTTATGAATTTTGACTTTTTTTTAAGTAGTCAAATGATGAATTTAACATAAATATATGAATTGTTCAAAATCTTTCAATTCAAATATAATCTTAACATTTTTTTACTAAAATTAAAAATGTCATTCAATATGTATAAATTATAATTATATATATTAAATGACTAATTTACCTTTTTTTTAGAAAGACTAAAAGTATAATAAAGAATAATTTCATTAATAGAGAAGACTTATCTCAAAATTAAAAATTGGAAAAGAAAAAGTTTATTTGTTTTTATTGATAATCGGGTGAATTTCACCTATAATATTCCAATTATATAACTCGTAACAACTCAGTATCTGAAAGATTATTTATAACACAAAGGTATTCCAATTATGTAAATTGTAACAATTCGGTACTTTAAAAATTATTTGTAACACAAAAGTACCTCAACTTTTATTTTGTAACTAAATAGTATTTATGTCTTCAATTATTAGAATTCATTGAGCATTGTGTTTGGAAAAAACGTTTTTCGGAAAAAAAATTTGTATTTTTAACCTTTTTAAGTTTTAAAAACTATTTTTGGTAAATACAGATAAATAGAAATTTTTTCCAGAAGTATATTTGAAAAAAAAATAATTCATAAAAATTAAAAAAGTTTATTTTAATTAAATCAAAAAAATCAAAACATATTTTTGGAATACTTAACAGCACTCTCAAACACTCTTTAATCTCTTTAATAGAAATATAATATGAAATGTCTAGATAAATTTTAATAAAAACAAAATTAGTTGCAATACACAGTCGGTAAAATTGAAATTTATCTTATGTGAATATTACGTTTAATTTTATTTTTATTAAAATTTATTTAATGTGGATATTTTATATCACACTTATATTAGAGAAACTAACATTCAAATACGAAAGTACTATTTAGTTACAAAATAAAAGTTGAAATACTTCTGTATTACAAAATAAAGATTAAAATACTTTTGTATTACAAATAATATTTAAGGTACCGAGTTGTTACAATTTATATAATTGGAATACTTTTGTGTTATAAATAATTTTTTAGATATCGAATTGTTATAAATTATATAATTAAAAGATCGTAGATGAAATTCACCCTTGATAATCCAAAATATCTATTAGGGCAATAGGTAAAATGAAACGAATATAGTAATAATTAGTATTTATTAAGAGAGATAAAACTCCTACATATTTTTTTTCTGCTTTACTTCAAATTTCCCTTTTAAAATTTTATAAAAATTAAAAAAAATGACTAATAAGCATAAATTTTATAAGATTCTAATCCATGTTCTTTTTTTTTTTCCTTGAAATTGTAAATAAATAATTGCTCAAAGCCGGACATCAAATTCTTCACTAGTTGAAAACGTCCCAACCAAACTCAAAGAATACGATGTCTTTGGCTGACATTTTGAGTATTATCGATTACTACATCAACTATTCGTTGTTCTTTAGCGAGCTGTAAAGAGTTCGTCGGCCCATCCAAACCTTGTGCACCAGCCATATATTGAGTATTAACTACAGCTTGAAGGAATTAGTCACTCATGAAAATTATACAAAATTTGGAATTCGAATTACCTCGTCACTATTTACCAATATTGATAATTATATAATATCTTTATAATATATACAAGAAGATGATTAAATGGCTACCTCCTGTTGTATAACACA
The DNA here is from genome assembly GCA_949630135.1 of Balakata baccata. Classification (NCBI taxonomy): domain Eukaryota; kingdom Viridiplantae; phylum Streptophyta; class Magnoliopsida; order Malpighiales; family Euphorbiaceae; genus Balakata; species Balakata baccata. The sequence goes on from CATIWF010097307.1 coordinate 10,250, forward strand.
GTCTATTAAAACTCTTGATAAACTAAAAAAACTAAGGCTAGAAGGAACATATATCATAGAGATTGTAGGAAAACGTAGAACACAGAAGACGAAAACTCTAAACGAAAGAAGGCAAGAACCCTAATTTCCACGAGGAAAGAGGGAGCTTTTTTTGTTGAATATATTTTTAAGCAGTTGATGTCAATGCTGTTCATTCACATGGTTGGTATGTTATACATATTGGAAATATGAAAATCCGGGGATAATTCAGAAGAGCACAAGTCAAAATCAACGTACAATATCTCCTCTATTATCTTCTAGTAAACAAAAAACACAATGTTAGTTTGAAAGGCTAAATAACTATACCGGTGGATGAGAGGATCATTTAAATTCAGCTCATTCTGGTTCCATTGTCATACTTGTCAAGATCAACTGCTAACCAATGGATACAGAGCAGCAACTCAACTATGGAAACATTCCCTCCAGAAATTCATCAAAGTTTTCATCATCATCATCATCAGCTTTACGACTATTATCTGATACTGAAGCCTTTTTACCTGTTGAGAAGAGAAAAAACATTAAAATGGAAGTGCACCATTTAAGAAAATTGAGAAAGATAGTGGCTAAGTGGGTTAGAATCTCCATCCGGGCGGACCATTAGTTAGCTCGGAGTCCTCCCTTGTTATAGACATTGCCAAAACCTAGCTACCACTGGAGCCACTCATCTCATCTTTAGTTTATCAACAGCTGTCTCGTGCATTTCCCCTTTAATTCAAGAGGTATAACTTGTAATGGTTTTACAATTCCAACATACTATTGTTATTTTGACTGGAACCATCTAAATAGGAGTTGAGGTTGAATTGAGTAAACCACATCAATCCTCCTTCCAGATATGGGGGTGAATACACAGAAGGATCATAGAAAAATTGCAAATATGCATATTCTAAATATCAATGGGGTATAAACAGTTAGTGACAGAAATGAAATTAAAGGTGGAGAGATTCAGACTAAAATAAAATTAGAGGGCCTAATTTTGATAAAATAAAGGAATGCTTAATTTGAACGAATAGAAGTCCAAAGGCTCAATAGGCAAAACACACAGCTGAAGGACAAAAATATGCATTTTTTCAGGAAAAAAGAAAAGCTCAAAGGAAAATATATGAAGTAATTTCATCTTCCCAAAGGAAAAAAAAAACCTAAAATGGTGTAAGTGTGATCCAGAAACCTTTTTTCTTTTTCTCTTTGCTTCTTTCGTTATCATAATCATCAAGCTTTGATGGTTCCCTGAAAGTACACTGTTTATCAGCCTCTACATGGAGTTGAGGCAATATGATTTAACCACTAAAAAATATGCAGCCATGGCAAATGGAATCTAAAAAGGGCACATACCTCTTTCTTTTATACTCTTCTCTCTCTGCTTTTTCTAACCGTTCCTTCTCTTTCCTCTTTTTGTAGTTAAGCTTTTCTGCGCATCTATTCACAGACACTCAACATAAGCAACAATAAGTTGAAAAAAGCACATACAGATAGTACCATTAAAAAAATTGCATTTCTGCTTGAACTGAAATTCTAATACTGAGATTCCAACAGAAAATTATAAATTAAGAACTACCATGAAAAAGGTCATGTTTCATACATATTGCAATGCCACTGATTAAAGTGGAGATACAAAATATCGTGAATTATGCTATGTCGAGCTCAATAGCAACAATTATAGACAAGCACAAAATATTTATCAAGGAGACAAAGTGACATCGATGTTAATCAAAATAAAAGCAAAAAAGATATCCCAACAAGTGAAATAACTTCAAAAGAAAATAATTGTCTGAACAGAACAATAAGCAAACTGAGATGCCAGATAACAATAAGTCTTTGTTAGCATTACTATACTCAACAAGACAGTCTCTGACAAGAGTCTAGCACACTGATAGGCCCCCAATCCGTTTTACATATACCAGGAAGAAATGAGGGTTGGTCTGCTTGGGCTTGTCTACTTGTGGATTACATTCTGTTGGGCCTTCTGTTATCAGCCCGGGTACTATTGTTCTTTGCCTTGTTCTTTTGCTTTAGTTGGTGCTTTAGTAGGGGTAAATAAGTCTTTTGTTGTCCTGGCTGGTAGCCTGCTTGTATTTAGCTATCAGTTTGTTTTGAGAATCTTTATCATGAAAATTGTATGAAGTTTGTTGGGAGAGATTTCAGGCACTCTCGAATTTCCCTGATCCATCAATGAAATCTGGAGAAATCTATCTCCTTTGATCTTTTGCTGTGTAAAATTTGTTCAGATTCTATCACACGCATCTTCTCGAGTTAAGAACAAATGATGGGAGCCTAGGTAGTAAGTAGAAAGAAGCAGTCTCACCATAGTTAACAGAATTAGGTGATATAAAAAGTGCATACAATACATATTCACAGCAAAATTGAGCAGTGCAACTAAAACAAAAGAAGAAGGTAGACAGACACATCTTTCAGAAGTTCAGTGCCCACGCGAAGTAGAGGGATGCTGAGGACAGCTGACCAGGGTACAAGAAAAAAAAAAAGTCAAGTGCAGATATTATATATACCAACCTTTCACACAAGTTACCAGTTTCACAAGGGCTTGCTTGTTTTCACCAGCTTCAATATAAGAAAAATTCACCTGCAATATATTAACAGAAAATGCCAAGTCATGCAACACACCAGTTCTTAGCTGCATACTCCAGATTGAGAGCAACAATAGAATAAATCAAAGAGAGATACCAAGAACGGACAACTGGACAAGCTCATGAAATTTAATGATCTCAGAATCACTTGCACAAAACACATCATTTGGCCTCACAATTATCGAGTTTATTCTATTGAATCCACATATTTACCACTACTTGTTCAAAATTAAAGACATCTTTGTTAATTGAGTGCTCAATAGAACAAAATGGTCTGATACACTAGTAAATTGTCTCAGATTAAGAAGCCCTGAACTCAATAGAATATATTGAAACATGCAACAGAACAAAAGCATTAAGTTATGTTTTCAAAGGGCAAAGGCATATTTTTGGCCCTGAACTATTTGTATTTATTATATTGAAACGAAAAAAATGTTCTATCAAGTCCCTCAATTTTTATTTTTGCACCAAGGACAAAATCAATAGAAATTTTACATCAGACATCCACATGCATTAAAATGCACAAGTGAAGAAAAAAATTAATATTTTATTTAAAAACCTGAAAAAACAGACATGTCCTCCTACTCTCCCTCTTTCTCCTAGAATACAGATGACTCTTCTCTCTTCTTTCATTATTGCTCCTGCACATTAATCACCCAAGCTTGTTTCTTCTTTGCTTCAATTCTCTCATCACTACATTTATTCATATCTGCAGTTGATAAGTTTCACCAACTAGATGGAATTAATTCCCGCTGTAAACAAACCAAATTCAATATTCTTTCTTTCAGACTTTGATCAGCTATGTCTCTGGCATCCAAACATCTTTCTCCTGAAACAATCACCGATACCATTTCTAAATTGCAGCTGAAAGCTCTGGTCTGATTCAAGTTCATATGGAAGCCATGGCTTCACTTCATTGACTACTCCAGATTCCCTTCAAGGCTCCTCTTTTGCAATCATTTTCGTATTCCTCTCACTGATCCACCCCATAATCGGAGCAGTCTGATTCTCTTAAGCTAATCATAGAGAAGTGAAAGAAATCGGCATAGTGTAAACTGTTTGCTATGGGTGGTGAAACGAATGAACTGCTTTCAGGGTTGCTTTGGATCTCTAATTTAAGGAAAATCATTTGAATCAAGACTGCTGCTGTCATGGCATGCTCTGTTTAACCATAGAAGATGCTAGTTCTCTTACTTTATGGAATCCATCTATTGGAGACTGTAAGAAATTGCCTTTTCCGAAAATATTGGGTTTCTGTTATGGAGTATGTGGGCTTGGCTTCAATTTGAGCAAGGATGACTACGACGTGGTGAACAAAGAAGGGCAGATAATCAAAAGCAGGTGCAGTATGCAGATTGTCATCAAGCGGTTGTCCTGGGCTGTACTACTTCAGATAAAAAATGGTGCCCAACAGAGGAGAAATTGTGAGGGATGTGACAGCCAAATAGTATTTGGGATATTATATTATTTTTTGAACACTGTTATATAGGTTTGTTGTTGTTTTTTTTTTTGGTCATTTTTTCACTCATTTGTTACAAAATAAAAAAAACTAAAAATTGTACAGAACACATTTCGGAAGTAGGGACCCAGTAGAATAAACAAACTGTTCAAGGACCAAATATGCATTCAGCCTTTTTTCCAACTACTTGAGCTTAATATCCAAAGAAAAAAATTCTTACCTCATAGCTTGCTAATTGATCTTTTTCATCACAATGTTTGTTACCACATATGAACTGCCCTGACAGAAAGGTATGACAAATCAACTTCTATTCTCAAACTCACAGTTTTATCTAGAAGCATGATGACCAAAATAGAAATTTCGCTGTACTATAATCAGATTAGATGAAGAAAACCTGCAGTCATTTAAAACTCTTACTCATAGGTGCTTCTGGTTCCATTTTTTTTATTTTCAAATGAAGAAATTATATATTTTTCAGATACTGATAAGAAATCTTAACTTAAATTTTATTATTATTTGAATTGTAAGTGTATAAAAGGGATCCAAGGAAACACAAAATCCAAACTCAAAATTAATATTTTACAACAAAAGGAAAAGCAACATCATGAAATGAACATGTATCACCACCTAAAGTTGTCCAATTGCAGTCCCCTAACACAGCTGACAGCACTAAAACACATGGGTTATCTACCATGATTACATAAAGCATATTGCATATAAGTTTACATCAAAGAATACAGAAAGATTCCCCCAATGACTCCCTAAATGATACCACTTCCTGCAGTAAAATCATCAAGGAAGATAAAGATTGAAACTCAAACAGTGAATGAAGAGAATCACCTTTCCCAGATATGACTTCCTTCTCTGTCCTCCATCTCCAACTGATCAAGGTGAGAACTTCAAAAAAAGAGAAAGTTATTACAAATATTATATAATTTGATATTAAAGTTTACTGCACTACTAATCATCTACACCTCATATTATGGCAGCTTTGTGCAGGTTTGTGCAATAATTACGGTGTAGGTGTAGTGAAAAAGAAAACTATGTTTCACTATATGGATTATTCTTCAAGCTTTTCCAAGGACAACAACATGAAAAGAGAGAAAACCTAGAGAAGGCACTGACATCAGACATCCCAATTTTGTAGGAACATGAGAGGGCACATCAGACCAAAATACCACTACTTTGACAGGATTTTTCTACAGGATAAGCTAAATAAGCTATAGATTCTAAATGCAGGCCGTATAGGGGAAAAACATAAGAAACAGAAGGCAGACCACATCAACATATCAAAATGACACCAAGATGAATACAGTAAGAAATTAGAGCCTCAATAAAATATCAACATTCTCCTGAATAAGTTTTGGTTGGTCTTCTCACTTAGTGATTGGAGATTGACTTAAATAACCATATGCAGTGGTTAGAGATGATTGCTTTTGTGAAGAACCCAGGGCTATAAGAATAACTGGCTCAAGAACAAATACAAAGAACTTGGATAACTACATACCTTGCCAGTCTTGTAATGTGACATGTCAGCTATACAGTATCTTCAAAAAGTTTTAAAGCAATGAACAAGTTCTTTTAAGAGTATATATAATTATAATGTAGTGGCAACAGACAATATGACTCAAAACCAGAAAAATAACGTTAAATATATTAAAATAAGATCTTTCAACAAGGATACTCTTTGAAAAGCTTATCATAGTAACGCTTCACTAGCCTTTGCTCCCAGGATGTATCCATATCATCTTCCTCGGAACGTATGAATCTTAATACAGTAAATAGAAACAAAATGTAATGCTAAGTTTTGCATCAGAAAGGAGGAGACAACAGAATACACATAAGAATAAGTTCCCATCATTAATAACTACATAGGATTACTTCAAGATAACAGAGCATATATTTAGTAGAAAACATTTCCACTTCCAAGCTCCAACTTCCTCAAACTATAGGTTGTATTTTCCCCGTTCTTTCTCACTCTAACATTTAAATCGAAAAAGCTCAACTTAAAAGCAAAGAAACGAACAGAAGCCAGCAGATAACTAAACATACCAACCATCCTTAAAGATTTTTGTAAATACCTGTACCATTCTCTTAGGGTGTCCCTATCCGTTTTTACTGGCAACTTCACATTTGCAGAGTTTTCTTTCCCATAGAAGCTAACTGCACCAAAATACATCCCCCCATTAAAAAAAATTAAAATGGTTTCTGTTAACTGCACGAAATAAAGATGTAATTTTCTGATACCTGTAGATAGTTACTACAATCTGGGCTAATCATCTATTATAACAGAAAAACGATTAAAAACTACATAAGAAATTTTCCAGCAAACATAAAAGAGATATAAGGATGATTGTAGCCTTCTTCCTCTCTTAGTAGAAGAGATTGTTCATCATCCAATTGCTGTAGGACACAAAGGATTCTACAAATAAAAAGCTCCCTATTTGCGGAACTCCCTTTGCGTCCGAATTTCAGCAGAAGAAATAAAAATTACAAAGAAAGAAATAGGAAAACGGTACCGTAATCGTTCAAGAATTTCTTGTGCCGATCATAGGCGTTGAGGCCTCGAATGTGAGCTTGGTATTGCCTGAAAATAAATGAATCTATGGAACAAAAAAAATGTGCCGTAATATCGAGGGAAAAAAGGTTAAGAAAGTACTGTTTTCTTTCTTCTCTGTCGTAGATAGCAGACTTTAGAGACCCAAAAGACGCCATTTTTCTCTGTTTCTAAATGCAAAACCCTAGACTGTCTCCTTTGTATTTGGCATCCAGGCTCAACTGCAACATTTTACCCTCCTCCAATGGGCTAAATATTGCAAATTGGTATCATTGTTGAAAGAGGAAATTTCATGGTTTATCGCATTTTAATTTTTTTTTATATATTTATCTGCAGTTTTGTGTATTTTCAGTTGGGTTTTTTTCAATCTTATCTTCTTTTTTCCCAAATTGTTGTGCCTTTGTTATAATCCGATCAAACTGGCTCTCGCTAAGAATAGGTACAAGCGCAACCGAAACAGGCGAACTATCCAGCTTCCGCAAAGCCCTCCGCTCCCAGCATTAACAACCTTAATTTTTGCAGAAAAAAAAACAAATTTTCTAAGGAAAGAATTGTCATTTTTAATTAATGGTTCTTCCCTTTGGAAATATTTTTTAGTTTTTGATTTTGAGATTTGATTATATCCTGTGAGAATATATGAACTTATTTAATTGCGAATGGTAGTTTATGATTGTATTGTATGAAATATTTTTATTATTGGATAAATTTTGGATTGATCTCGGATGATCTTAATAAATTTATAGTAAATTTTAGGTAGATCAACGGTAAATAAAAGTATTTTTAAGATATGTTTAAGTATTTATAAAATATATCTAAGAAAATTCCAAGAAATACTCAAAGTATACTATAATATTTCCAAAATATTTATAAGAAATTTTCCAAATATTTTCAAAAAAAAATCATAATGTATTCTTAAAATATACCTAAAGAATTTCCAAAATATGTCGAACTTAGGTATTTCTAAGAATATCAAATCGAAATATACCAGAGATATACCGAATGTGCACGTTTTTATATATTTTGTTATGATTTTTTAAATTTAGATATTTTTTAGGTATTTTTGATAATTTGGAAAAAAGCTTTACATGAAAAAATATTGTAGTATTTTATGAATTTTTATGGTATTTTTGAAAAATTCTCTTGTTAAAAATTATTGAAAATTGGTATAAATACTTTAAATTCAATTTTTGTTACGAGTTGAATGATGTGATAAACAGAAAATAAGCTATGTGATATGTTGAGTATTTTTAGGGGATTTGGACACAAATTCCCATTCCACAAGTTAATTTAAAATTTGGATAAATTGTTGTAACTCCCTCGATCCTTTTATTTTCATTATAAAGTCTTTCGAAATAATTTTTTTCACTATATCTAAATAAAATATTAAATTTGTCCTTTTTTTTATTCAAAAAAATATTAAAAAATTTTTGATGTCTTTAGCATTATACCAAAATATTATATTTATCATTTTTTTTAATATTGTATTTTTTAAACAAATAAAATGTTAAATTTATAAAAATAAATAAATAAGAATATTTTGAATATTTTTTATTTTATTTAAAAGTAACAGCAAGTATTCTTAGTTATTAGAATTAAATATGAATGATTTTATAACATATTTTCAAAAAATGGAGAAATTAATTAGTATATTTAATAAAACTCTGTAGGTGTATTAAAAATTTACCCTTAAAATTTGAAGTCATTTAAGTCTTATTTCCACAAATATGAACTAACTAAGAATTTTTTCCACCAATTCTAGACATTTTTGTCTCATTTTGCTTTTTTATTTCTCTCTCTCTTCTTCTCTCTACACTATTACTAACTTCATCCATGATCCAAACGACTTCTGATCATGGCGAAATTCAAATCATAACTAGTTTTTCATCTCCTCATGACTCCAATGAAATTAATTTTTTCAAAATCCGACCAGATTTACAAGCCGCACATCAAGGCTATCATCTCATTTCTCATATTTTACGACTTTATTTTTGCAACTTCGACATTTGAAATGGACTTAATGGGTCGAAAAACCTTATACTTGATAATTTGAACTCCGAAAACCACCATTTGAAAGCCGATTGGAAAACAAAAAAAAGGTGTCAAGTTATCATATCTGTTTCTCCTATTTCCTGGCTTTTTTCTCAAATCTAATACTGAAAACGAACTCAAATGGTCAAAATCTGGAAACCACCATTTGAGGGCTGGTCGGCAACAATTACTTCACTCATTGTATACATAACATACATATAACTAACATATAATATTTTACGTAGAAATAAATTCAAACTACATGATCTATTATAACTTAGTTAAATGTAGGTTAAATTTATATTATATATATTGACATATATAACCCATGTATAGCAAACATATAGCAAACCTATAACACATGTCTTTATTATTATTATTATTCACTAAACTTAACATTGCGGCTCTCAATCTCTTCAATTGAACATTTAATATTTTGTTGAATTTTTTTTAAGATGAATGTATACAATATTTAAAAAATTATATTAATATGATGTTAACGTTGTTTGGATGCTTATTTCAACTATTTGTATTATTTATAATATGCAATTGTAGCAAATGATAATATAATTGAATTAATTTAAAAGTGATATGAATATTAATAATAAAAAAATATAAGATTGACAATGACTTCAAACATACTTTATAAATATAAGATTGGATATTAATATAATAGCACAAATCATGAAATACATATAACATAACTCACATATCATAAATATAATATAAGTTGATTTTTTTTTTTACTTCCAACTATAAAAAAAATACAAAAGAAGTTGAAATTATATAATAATAATAATATTATTATTTTTTATTATTTAAGTATTTTAAAGTGATTACCTTTTACTGTTGTTTGAGTTGTTTTGTTTAAAGACCCACATGGGGGACTGATGATGTCATGTGGATGTGCTCATCAACACAGATGCGAGCCATTTACAAATGAAAAATATGTAAGGAAAATAAATTTATTTTTTTCTCTTTATTTTTTTTCTTTTCAAGTTGTTTGAGAATTTTTTATTCTAGAAGAAAAATACAAAAAGAAAATTTATTATATTTTATTTTTTATCATATTTTAGATTAAAATAATATAAATAAAATAACAAGTTAAATAAAAGAAAATAAAACAAATTTTCTTTAGATTGAATAATTTATTGTAAGGGAAAAAAAGTTATATCATTACATATTTATATTTTTTATATAATATATAAGTACTTTACTATAATAATAAAAAAAATAATAATTTTATCAATGACAGTAATATTTTTTGTTCAATTCATTGTATTTTTTCTTCGTTTTAGAGAGAAAATAAACAATAAAAAATAAAAATTATTTTACATTTCCTCATTATTTTCTTTTCATTTCCGAACAAAAAAAAGTAAAAATACATTTTTATTTTAACTCATTATTTTCATTTCTCTATATTTTTCATCTATCCAAATATTTTAGGGTAGAAAATAAAAGTTATTCTCCCCGTAGCGTACGATAATAATTCCTTATTTTTCCTATATATTTTTCTTTTATCTCATATTTTCTCTCATCCCAAAGATGTTGCAATAGATCTTGACTTTTCCTTTCAGTTCGTTTAAATTGAAAGATTTTAAAATTTATAAATTTTATAAAATTCATGGATTTTAAATCTATAAATTGTAAAATCTATAGATTCTAAAAATTTTAACGTTCAGTTTGACTATAAAATCTATAGATTGATAACGTAATCGCTCTTATATTTATGTTTAGTTTAATGACTACAATTCATGGATTTAATAATTAATTTTTAATTTTATACTTTATTAAATATTGATAATTTATTATTAATTAAGTGCATACAATCAATTCTACTATATACTTAAAAAATATTTTAAAAATTTGATTATATTACGAGTTGAAAAAACTAAAGTTACTATATGTTATAATATTTAATTATATTGCTAAGAAATATTTTTTATTAATCATTTAATGCATATTAAAACTATATTATGCAAAATAATAATAATAATAAAAAATCAATTAGCTGAAATTAAAAGAAAAATTATTTTTACTTTTTTAGGTTCGATTATAATTTTGGAATATTGTTAATTTATAGATACAACTTTGGAAAAAAAATGACTAAATTGAAATTTTTGGATTTATAAACAATTTTGATTGATGATAAATTTTTTAAAATTCATTAATTTTAATTTTTTTAATTAGTTAAACTATACATTAATTTATGAATTCTTCAACCAATCCAAAGCTTTCTTTCTGAGATGACAATTAAGTCACATCATTATAAACCACATAGGACGCAATTTGCGCTTGAAACATAAGATGCCGGTGAAAGAACTTCCATTTCCCACTTCATTATAATAACATAGCACAGAATTTCAACAATTTGAAGGAAAAATCAAATTGCACCGGTTAAAAAATAGGGGAAAAGGAATAGAATCCAAATGGAAAATGCAGATAGGTGGAGATTTGGTAGAAGCGGAAAATATATTTGGATTGAGAGGAGTTTTAGGTTTCGATCAAAATTAGATATTTAAAAAAAATTTAATTTGACCGAAACATACAATTAAATATTATATGACACGAAAATACAGTTTTTATGTTAACTTTGAGCATTTATCCATAACTTTTAGCAAAATATATTTTGTAACTTTTATGAATAATATTTATATTGCCAAAATCATCTCATAATTTTTAAAAACAAAATGAAAAAATAAAAGATTAAGATAAATTTTTTGTTACTGCGTTCACCAATTGTGCAAACCAAACAAAAATACCAAAAAACTTTAGTTGTGTTGATAAAATTCTTTTATTAATTTTAGATGTATGATCATATATATATCATTTTTGTAGATTTATAAACTACTAAAACTTTAAAAGTTTTTCTGAATATATTTCTTTCAAAGCTTTTCTAAGAAAAACAATTGAAAGAAAATTTTTTTATTTTATTTTGAAGAGCAAGAAGGAGAAACAGATTAAGAAGGAGAAACAGATGTTAACTTAAAGAAAAAAAAATCAACATTTACAATTAAATATTGCATACGGTGGTTGTGGAATTTTGACCCTTTTTATTTTACTTTTGATATTTTTTTTTAAATAATTATATTTATGATATAATGATGGTACAATAATTGTATAACTCATTTTTCAGCTACCACAATTAATTATAGAATCAATATTTTCTTCTATTATATGTGATAATTACTTTAATATACCAATATGGTTAATTTAATTAACAACTTAATTAAAATTATATACAAGGAAAATAGTTAAAATTAACCAATATTAATTTTAATTCAAAAAGTATAAAAGATCATTTCTAATTTAATTCTCAATTAAATTACTCCTCACATCATAAATATGGACTAAACAAATAATTTAATTTGGATGTGACTTATAAGGTCAATAAGTTTATCGGAATTGAAGTATAATATTAACTCTTTAATATTATATCAGACACTATTTCCAAATTTCTCGTATACCTGGACACATTAAATATCCTTCTTGAATTCTTCTTTTAATTATTGACAAAGTCTCAAATATTAATTTGATAGTTAAATCATAATATTAAGTCATCTCGTTATGATCCCGATATTAATTAGGGTCATAACATGTCAAATCATATTGGTCAATATTCTAATTAGTGATAATTTGTATTTTGATTAAAATAAGACTTATCATTATTAATCTAATTAATAATTCAATATTACGTTGAATAAGTCATATTTCTTCTGGCTATGAATTTATTTTATCAGAACTAAAATATCAACTCTATTAGGATCTTGCCCTAGTGCTACAGAGTAACAAGTCCTACTATTGGTAATCTCATGTCTCACTACATGACTAACAGTGGTGACTACGAGTCGGATTACCAAGCATGAATAGCCTAGTACAAGACAATAACACCTCTACAACTACCTATGAAAGGACAATCTTGACACTTGAAGTCAAAGGACTTCGAGTCATAAAAGACTTATATTATGACCACGATAATAACTATTGACATCTAACACTATCTGTACAGTTATTATTAGGCTTCATTGTTCGGTACCCTTAACTTTTTATAAACTCACTAGTTATATCATGAAAAATGAGATTTCTTCTTAAAACAAACCATGTAATAATCTCAAGGTGGTTTATTTGGATATCATTATATAATGGAGAATGAGTTTTTTCCTAAAAATAAACCATGTAATAATCTAAAAGTTCAATGAATGCCCAATTCATTATCTTATACTGGTTATGAATATCAAGATTATCATTTACCAAAGATATTTATTTCATTATTATCAATAACTTGATAATAAATTCTCTGTAGATAATCAAAGGGATATATATTTCATAGTATATTTAACTACTACATTCATAATATAATCAACAACTTAAATATTTATTTATTATGAATATAAAATATATATGTGTCCATTGTGGTATACTATTTAATGTATAAAAAGCAATGAATGTACTAGAGCATACACACCACTGATAACAAACTCCCACTTGCACTAGTGTCATTCACTACAGTATCTAAGACCTATCTTCTGAAGATGATGGTCTAACTGTGCCTGTGTCATAGGCTTTATGAATGGATCAGCTGTATTGTCAGCTAATGGAATTTTCTACACCGAGATATCACATTGCCCAACTATTGCTCTAATTAAATGATAACGCCGAAGCATATGTTTGGAGTTCTTGCGAGACCTTGGTTCCTTAAACTGTGCTATAGCCCCATTATTGTTACAATACAAAGGAATAAGACTTTCAATAAATGGAACCGCATCTAAATCCATTAGGAAGTTCTTTAACCACACGACTTCTTTGGTGGTATCTGAGGCTGCTATGTATTCTGCCTCTGTAGTAGAATCAGCTATTGTCTTTTGCTTGAAACTTTTCCATACTACTGCTACACCATTCAGGGTGAACACATGTCCTGATATGGACTTCAATTCATCCTTATCTGATTGAAAATCAGAATATATATATCTAACCATACTCATATCGTCTTCTCCATAAACTAAGAACAAATCTTTAGTCTTTCTCAAGTGCTTAAAGATTGTCTTGACTGCTGTCCAGTAGCCTTTACCTGGATCAAACTGATACCTACTAGTTAAACTAACAGCAAAGACTATGTCCGATCTAGTACACAACATAGCATACATTAGACTGTATATGGCTGAAACATATGATATGCCAGCCATTCGTGCTCTTTTTTCAGGAGTTTTTGGACTCATCTCCTATATGCCTCACAGGTATTAATCCTCTTTTGGAATTTTCTATCCCAAATCTTTTTAGGATCTTTTCCAAATAGAGAGCTTGGGATAGCCCTAACATTCTCTTAGCTCTATCTCTATACAGCTTAATACTAAGAATGTAAGTTGCTTCTCCCAAGTCTTTCATGGAGAAGGTGGATGATGACCAGACCTTTATGTCAGTTAGAAAACCAACATCATTTCCCATTATTAGAATATCATCAACATACAAAACTAAGAAAGCAATCTTGCTCCTACTAACTTTCTTGTATACACAAGCCTCATTTGGATTTTGAATAAAGTCATAACTCTTTATAGCTTCATCAAAATACTTATTCCAACTCATTAAAGCTTACTTAAGACCATAAATAGATCTCTTAAGCTTGCACACTTTGGAACTATCTTTAGAATTAAATCCTTTAGGTTGTTCCATATAAATTTCTTCTTCAAGAAATCCATTGAGAAAAGCAGTTTTGATATCCATCTACCATATCTCATAATCATATTGTGTTATAATAGCTAAGAGTATTCAAATACTTTTAAGCATAGCTATGAGAGAGAATGTCTCTTCATAATCAATCCCTTCCCGTTGGCGATACCCTTGCGCTACAAGCCTAGCTTTATAAGTACCAACATTCCATTCAGAATCTAGTTTACGCTTATAAATCCATTTACAACCTATTGAAACTACTCCTTCAGGTGGATCTACAAGTTCTCAAACTTGATTCTGATACATAGAATCTATCTTAACTTGCATTACTTCTGGCCATTTAAGAGTATCAATGTCAGACATTGCCTTCTCATAAGTGACAAGATCTTCTGGTTGATTATTACTACTAAATATGAACAACTCTTTGTCATGTTCAATAGCAAATCCATACCATCTAGGAGGATGTGAAGCTCTTTTAGATCTCCTAAGAGCTGAAGTGATATTCTTTGTCATGTTATTGGCTTATCAATCTCTATTGGTTCAACCACTTGGATTTGTTTTTTAGATGACTTTTTATCAAAAACAATATGTCTGTTTTTGCATCCTTCTTTAAGAAACTATTTATCAAGAAAAGTGACATATCTACTCACAATAACAATTTATTCATCAAGTAGATAGAAATAATATCCCAAATTATTTCTAACAGCAGCATATCCAATAAATCGATCTTTAGTAGACCGTTTCTCTAACTTATCTATGTTTTGCCTTTTAATATAGGTAGGACAACTTCATATCTTAAAATGAGATAATATAGGAGTTTTACTAATCCATATCTCGTATGGAGTAGTATTCATAGATTTAGAAGGAACTCGGTTAAGAATGTATAATCCTATTTCCAAAGAATATCTCCAAAAGGAAATAGATGAGTCAGTATAACTCATCATACTATGTACCATGACCAACAAATTGCGATATCTGCTTTCACTCATACCATTTAGTTGTGGTGTGTCTAGTGGAGTAAATTGTATGACAATTTCATTTTCTTTGTAATCTATAAATTCAGTACTTGAATATTCACCACTTTGATTCGATCAAAGTGCTATAATATTCTTTCCTAATTTATTTTCAACTTCGGCCTTATACTGTTTGAACTTTTCGAAGACTTCAGATTTGTATTTTAATAAATACAAATACTCATATATAGACTTATCGTTTATAAAGGTAACAAAGAATCGATAACCTCCTCAAGTCATTTCCTTAAATGGTCTATAAATAGCAGTATAAATTAATTCAAGAAGGTTCTTAGCACGTATCATTTGACCAGCAAACATCTAGTCATTTTTCCTTGCAAACATGATTCACAAATAGAATCATTAGACTGAGAATCTAAACCTTTTAGAATTCTCATGTCTACCAACTTGTAGATCCTTGCATTAGAAATATGATAAATTCTTAAGTGTCATACTCGTGTCATATTTGAATCATCATATTTACTTTGATTATAATTGTCATTTATGTTGCTCAATAATAACTTTTTATTATTTATCTTATTAGGTTTATCACAATATAAATAATATAAGCCATGATATTTAATTCCAATGCAAATAAGATTATTATTAAAATAAATGTAACACACATCTTTGCAAAACAAGAATTCATAATTATTGTTTTTCAAAGTAGATACAGAAATAATATTCTTATAGGCATTAGGAATATACAAAATATCCAATAATAAGATTGCATGATGATTTAATAAAATGGAGATATCTTCCACTTGCTCGACAGCAACTCTTGCTCAATCACCAAGAGTGAGTTTTATCTCCCCATCATATACCAACTTCTTATGCCTTAGATCTTGCACAAAGGAACAAATATGAACAGTTGCTCATGTATCTAAGACCCAAGCATATAATAAATTAAAAGAACGATCATAATTTAAATCAATATTTAAATTCAAAGGATGAGAAATACATAAAAGACGTACAATCCCTTTGCCTTTGGTTTTTTCTAAACTTTTTAGATAAACCGGACAATTTTTCTTCCAATGACCATCTTTTTGATAATAGAAGCAAGTTCTTTTGCCAACCTTTAACTTAAGCTGGCCTTTTGCCTTCCCTTTACACTTTTTGGGATGCAAAGAAGAGAGAATGAAACTCTTTTTCATAGTAGTCTTTTTCTTCCTTTTCTTTAGGTAAGAAGAAGAACTTGTCATTAGTACTTATATCTCTTTCTTTTAAGGATTAATTATAGTATTTTGGTGATAAATCAAAATTTATTGCAACTCTTGCAAAGTGTGCTCTATTTTGTTCAAATGGAAGTTAGAAATAAAACTTCCATAAGAATGTGGAAGTGATACTAAGAAACGGCCTATCTTAAGCTCTGCATCTATGAAGAAATTGAGATCTTTAAGGTAGTAAATAAGTCTTATCATCTCACCAACATCCTAACCTTCCTTTATTTTTATTTGGAATAGTTAAAGCGGGTAGTCCTACTAGTCTCGCCAAAACTTTCCTTCACTAACTCCAAAATGTCATCACAAGCTTCTATCTTTTCATATTGCTCTTGCATCTTATTTTCCATAGAAGCAAGTATATAACATTTTGCTTTGGTGTTCTTATCAATCTAATGTGTAATTTTGTTTTTCAGCCTCACTTGCATTAGCGGCATGCGCTTTAGGTTTTGACTTACTAACAACATCCCACAAACACTGCTGGATAAGCACTAACTTAAGATTCATTAACCAGTCCACATAATTAGGCCTGGTGAGCTTATTACAGTTCAAAAGCGATTGGAGTTGTGATGGTTTAGCTATATTATTAGAGAAAAATAACTGCAAAAATAATAAAATGTATCAGTTTAATTATATATTAATAGTCAAACCAATTAACCAAAATGATTTGAACACATAATCATAATGGTTTCTCCCACTAATTTGGTGCATCCTACACTTCCTCGTAAGAAACGGAAGTTCCATTGGGGTGAACTTCTAGTAGGTAAATTGGGTCTCAATAATACTGTAATTAATATTCATCAGCTTCTCATAGTTGCATTCTTAAAATATTAACATATTAATGAGATGACAATTTTTTTGTCAAATACAATAATTGTAAACCCAATTTAGTTCCTTTTTAACCGGCTCCTAATACACTAACCCTCAGTTTCACAAAATGACATTCTTGAGCTAACATATTAAATGAATCTTACCCACGAGATCAGTGAAACAAATGGACTCAATCTAATACCACTCAGCTTCACAAAATGATATTCTTGCAACACTAGATGCCCATCCATTTTACAAGTCAAATACGTTATTTGAATTTATCATTAATATACAACAACTTGCATATTAATGCTTTCATGGAGAGCCTTAATGTATACATGTTACATCTTTATTAGATTTATTGTATTTAGGAAGATTACTTGGTCTTTTATCCTAATTTTTTAAGGTCTCACTTTGCTCATTAACTATATTAAAAATTTACTAACATTCATAAAGTAGTAAATTTATATTTGAATTATCACATAATTCAATTTTAATGTTAATATTTGCACATTAATATTTTTCATGTCATATCTCATATGATCATAAAATGTAATCACATCTATATTCGGATGATTATGGATCTATAAATATACATATGATATTTGATTGAATAAAATATTTGATTATATAGATATATTGACTCCAAAATTATTTAATTTAAACAATATATAATATGATCATATAATGAGCTCATAACACAAAGTGCATGCTAATGAGGGATAATATGTATTTTATTCAATCAAATATATATAGATATATTGACTCCAAAATTATTTAATTTAAACATTATATAATATGATTATATAATGAACTCACATTTGTTTATGAAACATAAAGTGCATGCTAATGAGTGGTAGTATGTATTTTATTCAATCAAATATCATATGTATATTTATAAATCCATAACCATATATATATATATATAATTTAAATTAAACCACATATATATATAATATAAATCTTATTTAAATTATTATATATATATATCTATATATTTAATCCAAAATTAATATTTAAAGCTCAAATATTCAATCATTTATCGCATATAATCACATCACATGCAATAATAAAAACTAATCATGCAATTTACAATCCTATTGCAATTGTTAGAAAGATTCTTACCCCAAAATGGAAAATACGAATTAAACTTCATCTTGGCAGATCTTTCTTATTGCTTCTCCTCAAAATTTCGGGTCTCCATATTCCAAAGGAAAATTTTTACATTATATTCTCTTGGCATATCAAGGACTTCAATATAATGGTAAAAATAAATTATGGATCTATTAATATTACAAACAAATTTATAAAAATAATAAAACTCATAATACCTTTGAAAAATCCAAAACAAATAAGGAGGAAAAATATCATAAAACATCACATGCAACGTAATATATAGATTAAATTTAAAAGAATAATAAGAAAATTATCCATAACCAAACCGAGCCTACTAGAATAAAATAGTCATTTTGCTCAAAAATTCATGGGATGGCTCTGATATCAATTGATGAAAGCGGAAAATATATTTGAATTAAGAGGAGCTTTAGATCTCAGTCAAAATTAGATATTTCAAAAAAATTTAATTTTACTGAAACATGCAATCAAATATTACATGACATGAAAATACAATTTTCATGTTAACTTTGAGCATTTATCCATAACTTTTAGCAAAAAATATTTTATAACATTTATGGATAATATCCATTTTTCTAAGATTATCTCATAATTTTTAAGAACAAAATGAAAAAATAAAAGGTTAAGATAAACATTTTGTAACCGAGTTCACCAAATGAGCAAACCAAACAAAAAAACCAAAAGTTTTTGTTGCATTGATGAAACTCTATTACTAGTTCTAGATATATGATCACGTATATATCATTCTTGCAAATTTATAAGCTACTAGCACTTTAGAAACTTTTCTTAGCATTTTTCCTTCAAAACTTTTCTAAGAAAAATGATTGAAAGAATTTTTTTTTTTTATTTCGAAGAGCAAGAAGGAGAAACAGATTAAGAAGAAGAAGACGTTAACTTAAAGAAAAAAAAATCAACATTTACAATTAAATGTGGCAAAGGGTGATTGTAGAATTTTGACATTTTTTTTACTTTTGATATTTTTTTAAAATAATTTTATTTATGATGTATTGATGGTACAAAATTGCATAGCTCATTTTCCAGCTACCATCATTAATCATAGAATCAATATTTTCTTCTATTATATATGACAATTACTTTAATATAACACTATGGCTAATTTAATTAGCAACTTAATTAAATTATTATAATTTTAATGAACACTTTAATTAAAATTATATACAAGAGAAATAGTTAAAATAAAAAAAAATATAAGTGATCATTTCTAATTTAATTTTCAATTAAAATACTTCTCACATCATAAATATGGATTAGACAAATAATTTAATTTAGGTGTGACTTATAAGATCAATAATTTTATTGGAATGAAAATATAATATTAGTTTTTTAATATTATAACGAACATTATTTTCAAAATCCTCGTATACTTGGATACATTAAATATCATTATGGAATTCTTCTTTTAATTACCGATAAAATCTCAAATATTAATTTGACCTCTAAATAATAATATTAAGTCCCCTCGTTATGATCCCGATATTGATTAGGGTCACAACATGTCAAATCCTATTAGTCAATATTCTAATGAGTGATAATTTGCTTTCTGATCAAAATAAGACTTATCATTATTAATCTAATTAATAATTCAATCTTACATTGAATAACTCATATTTCTCCTGGTCATGAATATATTTTATCAGAACTAAAATATCAACTCTATTAGGATCTTATCCTAGTGCTATAGGGTAACGAGTCCTACTATTAGTAATCTTATGTCTCACTACATGATTAACAGTGATGACTACATGCCGAATTATCAAGCGTGAATAGCTCAGTACAAGGCAAGAGCACATCTAAAACTACCCATGAAAGGACAATTTTGACATTTGAAGTCAAATGACTTCGAGTCATAAAAGACTTATATATTATGACTAAAATAATAACTGCAGACATCTAGTACTATATGTGCAGTTATTATCAAGCGTCATTGTTCGGTACCTTTAATTCTTTAAAAATCCATTGGTTTATTTAGATATCATTATATCATGAAGAATAAGATTTCTCCTCAAAATAAACCATGTTGTAATCTAGAAATTCAATAAATGCCCAATTCATTATTCTATACCGGCTATGAACATTTTTAAGATTATCTTTTACTAGATATATTTATCTCATTATTATTATCAAGCGTGAATAGCTCAGTACAAGGCAAGAGCACTTCTACAACTACCCATGAAAGGACAATTTTGACATTTGAAGTCAAATGACTTCGAGTCATAAAAGACTTATATATTATGACCAAGATAATAACTGCTGACATCTAGTACTATATGTGCAGTTATTATCAAGCGTCATTGTTCGGTACCTTTAATTCTTTAAAAATCCATTGGTTTATTTAGATATCATTATATCATGAAAAATAAGATTTCTCCTCAAAATAAACTATGTTGTAATCTAGAAGTTCAATGTATACCCAATTCATTATTCTATATCGGTTATGAGCACTTTTAAGATTATCTTTTACCAGATATATTTATCTCACTATTATTAATAACTTAATAATAAATTCTTTATAGATAATCAAAGAGTCGTATATTTCATAGTATTAAAGCTTAAATGGAGCTGGAGTAGAACATGTTTAGTTTATTTAGAGTATTTTTAATGAGTTCTTTATTTGGATTATACTTTTTATTTTAAACAGTTATTTCATAAAAATTAGTTTCAATTACTTTCTATCCTTTTAAAATTTAGATAAAATAATGAGTTTTGGCTCTCTAGATGCATCGCTATCTATTTTAATTATAATTAATGCATATCTGCTTTATACACATGTTCTCTTTTTTATTTGTTTGTTTCTCTAAAATATTTTTTTCTTTACTTATAATAAAAATTATATATTTCTTTTAATAAATATTAATTTGTATGAGATAAGGTTTGTAACACCCCTATCCTTCCTTATACACCGTCGTATACCAGACTAATAAGTAGTATTACGGTTTACAAAACAAATATCAAAATATTTGTAAATAATATAAAATACTATAACATTTTTCTTTTAAGTAGAAGAAAATGTAAAACAAGAATATATGCAATCTAATTCTAAATTCATTCTCTACTTATATTTTGTGACTTTTGGTAAGTAGTGGATTTTTTGACTTTTGATTGGATAGGATCGAGTTTCAAGAAATTCCGAAATAACATTTAGCAGGAACGGTATTTATATATCTCATAATGCCCGCCTATGTATATATACTTATATTTAATATTTACTTATTTATTAATTAATTTTATCAGTCGCTTTTTATATTATTAATGAAATTTAAATAATTTTTTTCAATTTTGTCTTACTGTTTTGTAGAATTTCAAAATCATTTATTGTAGGTTTTGACTAAACAACTATATATTTTCTTTTTTTTTTCTTTTCCAATAATTGTGAGGCTTTCAAAGCCAAAAGTAATTTAGTCTTAACAACTATTTTCTTTTTACTAAATTCAAAACTAATTAATGACATTTTAATCCTAATGAAATTACCTCAAAAAGAACAAAGAAAGTAATTAATGACAGTCTATATATATAAAGTAATTATTATTTTGGATACAAGCACCTAATTTCCTCTAAAAATATAAAAAGTCTATTGAAGTTTTTTACTCTAAATATTTAAAGATGCTTTATTATTCTATTAAAATAGTCTTTAAAATAAAGAGTATTATTGGAACAACTCTCTGCCCATTAAATATGTAAATAAGGAAAATTTACACGGATAACCAACTTTTAAATTTTTTTTTCAATTTTAATAAAATTTGTGTAATTTTATTTTTACTTGTTTTTTCAAATATTATATTTCACTATGTATTTAACACTTTTTCATTTAATTGAAACAAAAAAATTGTCATTTTTCACATTTTAAATATGAATTAAGAATTTCATTAACTTACATTACTACTATTTGTCTTTATACATGCATTTATTTATTTTAGTAATTGTTTATTTAACTTAATTAGCAAAAAAAATATGAAAATTTGAATTTAATTAACTTAATTACCAAAGTAAACCGTGGACAAACCTTAATTATAAAAAAATGTAAACTTGTATTTAATTAACTTAATTAAGATTATTTACTTTAGTAAATATTGGATAGATTTTTGATAATTTTTAGTTGAGATATTGACTTAATAAATGATAAATCTTGGGTAAACCTTATGTAAATTCAACTTTGATTAATTTTTTTGTACACATTTGGTAAATCTTAGGTATAATTTGAGTAAATCTTAAATAATCTTTGATAAACTTTTTTAACTTCAATTATTAATAATTTTGTGGTAAACCCTGGTAAATCTTGAGTAAACCTTATGTATTTTTAACTTTCATTAATTTTTTGGTAAATATTGGATAAATCTTAGATATAAGTTGAGTAAACTTTATGTAAATTTTTTATAAACATTTTATAATTTCAAATTTCATTAATTTTATTGTAAACCTTTGATAAACCTCTTGTAAACCTTGTAAATTTTGGGTAAAACTTGTATAACTTTAACTTTCATTAATTTTTTGGTAAACATTGGGTATAATTTGAGTAAACTTTAAGTAAATATTTGATAAACATTTTGTAATTTCAATTTTTATTAATTTTATGGTAAACTCTAGGTAAATCTTGAATAAACTTTGGTAAATATTAATTATTGGTAGTTTTGTAACTCGAATAAACTTTGGCAAATATTGATTATTGGTAGTTTTGTAATATTTTTAGACAATTTTGTTATATTTGAATAAATCTTTAATACAATCGATATTTTTAAAAAAAATTTAAAGAACGGCACTTTTGTAAATATTTATTTACTTTTTCCTATTTGTGTAAAATTTCCCACAAATAATTGGTTCAACCCGACTTACTTTATCTTAAAAAGTCCAAATATTGATTTGGATGGTTGAAGCTTATTCATGAACACAATTAGGTCTAATTGGTAAAATTTTTTTGAGAAATTTCACCATTTGTCCAAATTTTAAATTTTTTTAGTTTTATTATCAGTTTTGTAAAATTTTATTTGTACCGAAAATTTTTTCTTTTTTACATTTTTTTCCTTTTTTTTTTCATTTGCAGAAATCAACTAAGATGAAGAGCACAAAGAAAATGAAGAATAATAAGTAAAATAATATTTCTTAATTATATAAATCACTGATTCCGATGCTAGTAGTATCGCGTTGGAGTTGAACTCGCCGCAACAAGAGATGAAGAAGCAGAGCAGCTGGATTTTTGGATCTGCGATTTAGATACCAAGAAGAAGATGAAAAAAGACTTTAAGCACAGTAAATGGAGAAAATCGAAGTTGTATAATTAGGTTTAAATATTTATTGTATGCATTTGTTTATTAATCATCAATTATCTTTTATTCTTAAAAAATATAGCTTTTGTTCATAACTGTTTTAAACTAAAGGTATTTCGAAAATATACCTATGGTATGACCAAATTATATCAGACTTTATAAACTGTTATCCACATGCCAAAGGTATTTTCAGGATATACTCAATGTATACCCAATGTATATTGGACTTTATAACTTTTGTTCGCAACTGTTTTAGACCAAATGTATCTTGGAGATATACCTAAGTTATGACTAAGGTATATCAGATTTTATAAACTACTGTCCATATGCCAAAGGTATTCCTAATATATACTAAAGGTATACCCATAGTATACCAGACTTTATAATATTTATTCACAACTGTTTTAGGCTAAATGTATTTCCAAGATATATCAAGTTTTATAACATTTATTTACAACTGTTTTAGCCCGAATGTATCTCCAAGATATACCCAAAGCATACAGAAAGTGCTGATGTAATTGTAAAAAATATTTTTTTTGATAAAATTAAAAAAAAAACATTGAGAGCAAATAAAATTGTAATTATTTTTTATTTTTTTTTGTATTTATTAAAAATTTCCAAAATTTTAAGAATTTCTTAAGTAATTTTAATTCAAATTCAACCCTCATTTAATAATATTATATTTTTCTCCTCGTATCAAGATTGTAGAAGGCTGCCACCTAATATTAAGATAAATAATAAAAAATATATATCTTATATCCCGTATTGTATATGATCAGAATCAAACGTCATGCAATGGGTGACATGTAGAGAGTATTTAAAACGACAAACATGCCGTCAATAAACGGCACATTCACCGTTGAAGATGATTAAATTATACGGTTGACATTTGGTATGTCTGAGGATGCAACGTGGCAATATATAACTGGTAGGGCCCATGTTTAAGTCATTATAATATCGACACGTATTCTTCTTAAACTCTGCGCTGCCAGCACTGCCACTTACATTACATTACTTACATTTTGATTTTTTTAAAATTATTTTTTATGTGGAAATTTTAATGAAGTCCCTGGGTATTATGTCCAAATTGCCCTTATTCCATATTTTCGCAGTTTATCCAACAATTTGTTTTTGTAATATAAATTGGAAAAATATATATTTCCAGAGGAGGTAAATGAGTAAATACGAGATTTTTTCGGTTTAATTAGAAGTTTTGAATTCGAGTTTTTGATATGTAATTACTTTAAAACTATTAAAAAAATAATTTGTTTCCAAATTCTATCCGATACGTTACGAATTAATCGCACTAATTTTAATATTATATTAAAACAAAAAGTTAGAAAAATTTGAAACATGTTATATTAATTGATGTTCTATAATACTCTAAATATTAATATGTATTATGATTTTTTTAAAAAAATTCATACGCAAAAATATAGGTATTAAAAGAAAATGCCTTTTTACGCATTATTTTGGGAAAAAAATATTTATCTAGATTTGAATTATTTTTTAATTAATAAATTAAACAAATAATAAAAATATGATTCTTTTATGATACGCCAGAAAAATCTTTGAATTCAACTTTATATGATATGAACCGTTCATACAATTAGATCTGTTGGATGTTTATTTTATGATATGAACTGTTTATTTACCTTAACGTACCGATATGCCCGGTTTATCATAAAATGAATCATAAAAATAATATTATATAAATAAAAAATATTTTATTCACATAATGTTTTATTATTAACTCAATTTTTTTGAGAAGCTAAATAAGGATGGCCTAAGTACCTTGACTTAGCAAGCAATATAGGATCATGAAAAAGAGTGGTGGGATTGACTCATTTGCAAGTGGGATCATAACTTGTCAACTAAATCTTACAGTTTGTCCAAAATGAAAGTCTGGTGAAAAAAAACACAACAAAAAACACTCAAGCATTTCCAAAAGCTGAAGGAAACTCCACTACCTGTGGAAGCAAAGTAACTGATGTCTCTTAGTTGTGGGACAACTTTGGTCTTTGTTTTCTACTGACTACTACTAAATCTTAAAACTTCAATTTTTTATTGCTCCTCTTATTTTTCTTATTCCTTTTTTAAAAAAAAAATTAAAAAAATTATGTTGGTTCTTTAGGGTTTATTTTCAAAATAATATTATTTTTTAATTTTATTTTTTGCGTACAAATGTGTTTTTTTTTATAAATAATTTACACATTGTAATGTTCCAGAATCTAAGAAGTTGGTGGATTTTGGTTCCAAAGAATCAACACATTGACTGGCCGGATTTTGTGCAAAACTCAGTTCTTTAGAGTCTAACAATGCTTTTTATGTCGCGCTCTATTATATTATAAAAAAGTTACTATTTATTTTAGTTTATCTTAAAAATTGTGTGAACTTCAATAATACTTTTCATTTCACTTTCTATTTTTATTTTTTATTAATAAAACTATTTATAAAAAAAATGAAGAGAGAGAATAAGAGATAAAAAAAAGAAGAATAGAGAGAGAAAATAACAAAAAAAAAGAAAAAACAAAATATTACTTATGAGTTCTTCGTGGCTCTTAAATCAGATGAAAGATAACGTAAATTTTAAATAGTGAAATAAGTAATAAGAAAAATAGAAAAACCGTTGGAAGACATAAAACTCCCTAAATTTAGGTAAAAAGAGAAATAAGTAAACTTTTGAGGATGCTCTTGCACCCGAAATTAAAGCCTAAATATTGTTGTGAACATTTTATTTGTTATCTATTGACAAATCCCACGTCAGCATAACACGGGATAGATTATGTACCGAATGTCAAGATTTGAATATGAAGAGGTACTAATTTGAGGAATTGGCTTGAATACTAGCTTAACATGCTAGTTTTCAATCATACATAGATAAGAAGTGATAAATACATACATTTTTAAAAAATTAACCATTTTAGATCGTGTTATTTGATTATTTGCAAATTATTAGAAGACAATTGGGCACGAGCCTTTATATTATGAATTTCAAAACAATTATGAGCTCGTTATCAAAAGAATTTTTGTAATTTTATGCTAATGATTAGTGATATGATTATTCAATAATTAGATAACTATTTTAATAAATAAATAAAATAATTATTTAACATATTTAATTTATAAAATTATGAATTTGATTGATTAATATATCATTAATGGAATAATTTGATTAAAATTTAAATAATTACTTTTTATGCTTATTATTTAATTAGTTAACTAAATTAGAGTTTATGTACTTTTTAAAGCTTCCATTCTAAGAAATTATCTCATACATTTTATTCCTGTGTTGAAACTTTTTCATGAGTATCAATGATGTTTAACACTTTTCTTAATCACTTTCAAACTTATTAATATTTATCTAGTTATATTATGTTTGATACAAATATTTTTATCGGTTTGTTGGTGGTACGCCTATATATTGGTATGTTAGTATATAAATTGTCAGTGTATAAATTGTTGAATGAACATGCACTTTATCTAAACCATTGTATAAATTGTTAAATGTGCATGCACTTTATTTGAACCATTTATTGGTTTACAATTTTAACTGTCAAATTTATGCCCATTTATTGGTATATTAGTATATAAATCATTAGTGTATAAATTATTGAATAAGCATGCACTTTATTTGAACTATTTATTGATTTACAATTTTAACTGTCAGATTTATTATCTAAGTCATTTATTAAGCAAAACATACTATAAACTGAAACTATTTTTATTTATCAAAATAATAAGTATAATATTTTTATTATTATATTTAATCAATAAATTAGTACTCTGAAATTAAATGATAAATATTTTTTTTTAAATTAGATATCTCGAATTTAAACTATTATTCTACACTCATATCATAGAGAACATTTTATCCGTTGATGGACGTACTTGATAAATTATGAAATGAATAAATTAAAATTAATGTGTATATAAAAGTAGGAGGGTAGTTTTGTCCAAATGAAAGATTCAAATACTGTCCTCAAATTTATCATTTTCACCCTTAGAACAGACAAAGAAAACGACCTTTGCGTCAACAATAAAAATATATTAAAAAAATAAAATTATTAATTTCCAAAATCCAAAAAATTATTTTTGTTTATATAATATACTCTCTCCTTCTCCATAAAAATGCCACTGTCTCTGTTGAGGTTACAGAGGAAGAAAAAAAAACTTTAGAAGAAAAAATAGACAAAAGCGATGACTTTCTCATAGATTCGTCAAGCTCCAATTGCTTATAAGGGTTTCAATTTTGCAGTATGTAATTTTTCTTTATTTTATCTTCAAATTTCGTTTTCCTTTGTTTTCTTTTGATCCAAATTTGTTGCCCGATTCTCTAATATGATGTTTTCTGATGATGGGATTCTGTCTGTTGGAGAATTATTCTGTTTTGTTTCGTGGAAAATTTGAGGAAGTTGGAAATTTGCTTTCTGGGTTTTCAATTAGTTTATGACAGTTATATTTCGTGGTTGTGTTCGTTTATTTGCCTCTAAATTATGGAGTAGATAGCACAATTCAGGGTGGAGCGAGGGATTCGCAGATGGAAATCTTGATTTTAATTGAGCCAAAACTGTTTGTATTAAGTTCACTTAAGTGGAGCTTTGTATTTCAATTGTGAAAATCTTTGTGATATTTGCAATTTTGCTTTCCCTACATAAAAGCTTGTTGTCATTAAAGTGGAACCTTTAATGTTGTTTTGAAGATTTTTTTTCCCTTTCAACTTCTTTGGTGGTGGATTAAAATCTGAGTTCAATTATAGAACAAGCTAATTAGCTAAATGCGTTTTTCATTTGGCAGATTACTGATAATGATGCTTTTGACCTCTCATATATGCAACATTGTTGTTTCTGCTCTCTCTTTATGTGCTTTGTTGGATTTGTTTTTTGGCTGTGTATGGGATCTGTTCATGTGGTTTGTCTTTTCTGAGGCAGAAGTGCAGTAAATTAATATTCGTTGTTTCAGAAAAGGTCTAACAG
Source organism: Balakata baccata (assembly GCA_949630135.1). Taxonomy (NCBI): domain Eukaryota; kingdom Viridiplantae; phylum Streptophyta; class Magnoliopsida; order Malpighiales; family Euphorbiaceae; genus Balakata; species Balakata baccata. The sequence goes on from CATIWF010097307.1 coordinate 39,005, forward strand.
TATGTATAAAATTGAGAAAGGTATTCTTTTATTTTAGCTGAAAAAAGTTTGGTTGGGTTAGTCTGTTGATAGTTTCCATTGGATGAAGTAAAATAATGCCTGCAAAACCTGAAAATGCTGATCGGAACTTAGACCAGAGTGCACAAAGTGTGTTACAATCAGCCATCTACTCTCCCCCTTGGTGGCAAGGAGTCAGGAATAGTCCTACCTATGGTGATAGCCGCTCAAAATCATCTTCAATGGAGCACATGAATGGTTCAATACCTGATGGAAATGTACAATCCCGAGCCGATTCTGGCTTAGATGATGGTGCTAACTCCAAGAAAGATACACAGACTGATATGGCATTACATTCAGGTTTTTATCCTTCTAACTACTGTTTATTGTGAACCTTTATGGAATGAAAATATTCTTTATATAAATCTGCTAATGGAGTTTGTTGCTCTTTGTTATCTTAGTTCAACTTATTTAGCACTATTCTTTTCATTATCTTTGATAAGAAAGGCAAACGGATGAATTTCACCGACGGTACCCCAACTATGCAAATTGTAACAATTCAGTACTTCAAATATTATTTGTAATGTTTGAGGTAATTTTATGTTACAAATAATATTTGAAGTACTGAATTGTTACAATTTACATAGTTGAGGTACCGTGGGTGAAATTCACCCAATGGAAAACATAATCTTTTACTGTCTTTACCATGCTGTTGCCTTATTGTAATATCATAGGAGTGTGAGTTAGTGGATTCCTAAAAAAAACAATGCAAAGTATCTCCTAAACATAGATACACATTGGACATTTCCATATATGATTCCTTTGTTGTTAACGAAATATAAAAGGATCAGACATAAGCATTGAAGTTGATATTTTCTATTACTAATTAACCCCTGTATACTCTCCAATTTTTGTAGGGGAGTATCTGAGTAACAAGTTCTCCTAGAATTATTCAGTCATGTGGTTTTTTATAGCCTATTTAATCTTTGAGTTTTACCATGAAAAGAAGAAAAAAAATTCAAACAGTGAATTTTCTGACAATGCCAATCTCTTTAGTTGGAACAATTTTAAAAGAAGATTTTTGACATTTAAGTGTCTTTCAACATTTGGGGAGCTACAATCTGATCAGTGCTATTATCTTTTTTTGGTTGGTTTTACAGAGGAAAAATCATGTTGATACTTTCAGATAATACTTCCAGCAATAGTTCAGGTTTTAGATGTGCTTGAGATTTTCTACTTTGAGAGTGGGAAAATAAAATTTGGAAATATTTTTCATATTTTCACCAAACTAGATTACACAATCTGATCAGTGCTATTATCTTTTTTGGTTTGTTGGGGTAGCTCCTTTTATTGATTTTGTTTCTGTGTATTCTGTAATCCTCCTTAATGTTTTTGTCAATTATGACCAGTCCCTTGATACTTTTTCATGACATAAGTGTAAATTTGACAAATCTCTGAATAATGAGCAGAGAAGAGGAGGATAATTTTTAACAGAAGTTTTGCGAAAATAGTATTTTGATGTATATCAGTGTCCTATTACTTTATTTTGCTAGGAAATGGATTCAGTGCCCACTTATTCATGTGCATCGAAATGATGGGATATGGGACCTCTTCCATTTTGTTATGCCATAAATGTGCATGGTAGTTTAGCATGCAATAATAGTCAGTGCCTAATGTCCTTTAAGTGGAGGATTAACTGTTACGTGATATTTGGGCCTGTCATTTTAAGAAGACATTTCACATGATATTCAGTATATTGTATTGCCAAAATAATGCCTTATTGGATAATCCATGGATATATACATGTAATGTGATATTAATGCCATTGTTTCTTTTCTAAACCAGATGGAAATAATGGACAGGAAAACCATCTCAAACAGATTCCATCCTCAGCACCCGTAACTATGGGCTTACCCCTTGAACTGAATTCCCAAATGGAACTTGTTGGTCACTCAATTGTAAGATCTCTCTTCCTTGCTCACATGCATACTTCCCTAATGTCCATTTCCACATAGAACTGATGTTTTTGCGTTCCTGTAATTACACTTTCAAACATGTCTCTAGGATTATAGTTTGTTTTCCAACTATGCAGGATTCTGACTTTTCATATTTTTCAGGTTTTGACATCATATCCGTATTCAGATCCACAGTATGGTGGAATGTTAACTTCTTATCCAACAGAAGCTATGGTATGTCATCCATTATCTTATGTTTCCAGTAAATGCGAGAACAATTATATAAATTCTCAAATTTGAGATACACTTGAACCCAAATGACCTTCAAGATACAATCTTTTTTGATTGATGTGGATGATGTTTGTTTTTGAAACCTTTATATGGATTTTTGCGTTTTCTACAAAGGCGTTTGAATTTTCGAACAGTGGCAGGTGCCAGTCTTGTCATTTCATCTATAGTTTGAGGCTACATATATTTTGAGATATAAAATTTTCATCAGCTCAAAGGCGAACAATCATGTGCTATTTTTGTAAAACCTCTATTGATGAAGGTTGAAATTTGTGATGACATTCCAATTCAAAGAAATCTGATATTTGGTCAGACATGTAAAATTTTTGATATTTTTTGATATATGTGGTGCTAGGTTCCTCCACAGTTATTTGGTATACATCATGCTAGAATGCCCTTGCCCCTTGAAATGGAAGAAGAACCTGTTTATGTAAATGCTAAGCAGTTTAATGGTATTTTGAGACGAAGACAGGCACGTGCCAAGGCAGAGCTTGAAAAGAAAGCAATAAAAGTGAGAAAGGTAGATGTATAAATATATATCTATATGATTTTAACTCTTATTTGTTCTGTGGCAGTTATAGCTTAAGAATTCATCCAATTTATAAGAAAGATTACTCTGGTTGTTGGTGGAGTTACTCTTACCATTTTAATTTTTAATCACATATGGACATATATCATTTGTGGTGAATGTGCATTTTCATTTAAATGTTAGTGGCTTGTTCTTATCACATTTTCTCAGGCTAAAATTGCTGCACTCTACGTTCTCTCATACAGTCTTATGCAGTTGCAGAGTTTCATGTGGCTTTTCTCAAGGATTTTATAAAAGTTATAATTTCTGTATTCTTTTGCTTGGGTTATTTTGACCCATGGTTTATGAACTTTGGTGGCGGTTTTCAATGTGTTAGCTATTCACTTTATTATGTAAACTTTGGTTTTGTTTCAATGAGCTTGCATTAGCCAGATTCTAATAAAGGTTCATCCAAATTTGATATGGTAACTGGAGCAAAATAATTTAATTTTATTTCATATTTGAAAGTAGGCTATTTGACTAATTCTCTGTTAATCTTGCCAATTGTGATTTATTAAAGCAAAATCAAAGTTGAATGATGATGTACAAACTGGAGTATAGTTTTTTGATTTAGTGATAAGTTTATTAAGCATGGATCTACTCTTGTCCTTATGTTGCTTGCTATTTTTGTTAGTTGCTTCATGGATGTTTAACATACAGAATAAAAATGAGAAATTAACTGAATTGGATAGTATGATCAAAGAAGTTATTTAGTGGTTGCTAGTGGTAGAAAATGAATCAAGATCTAATATCAGTGATGATAGAAGTCCAGGCAAAACACGTACATTTCACTGTGTAGTTGATATAATAAACACCTGTTAAAGCTTGGTGACCTGCATGTTGGTGATAGTTTGAAGAAGGTGAAGTCAAATGTTACAAATACCATCACAAACTTTTGTTGATGTACGGTTCTGAAGTAATTGGAGAGTGGTAGTCGTTCATGCAAGTAATACTCAAGGAAGGATTTGAAAGGGTGTGAGAGGAGTATGTTTAGTCTTAGTAGGAGAAAGACCATGTGGCAGATGAATGACAGTAGGTATGTAACTGCTGCTATATAACTTTTAAAAAGAGGTGCCTAGAGATTGTATAGTGAGTGAGAGAACTGAGAGAATGGGAGTGAATGAAGCTCCAAATTTGGAAAGTCCTTATGAAGTTTATGGAGGCGTTATTTATAGTGATGTGATACAGTTGATGATATACAAGGAAATGAGGTCCATAAATTGTTTTAGCCAAAGAGGCAAGTGCAGATAGGAAGTTACAAATTTAGTAGTAAATATTTGAATTAGTTATGTAATTTTTCAAGGCAACTGCAACTTTAGTAATCCAACAAAAAAATATCAATGGATATATAACTTTAAAGTTGCTGAAGACAAAAATGTACTTAACTCAGGTTCAATGTATTCTGGTTCTTGGTGAATCACTGGTAGATACATAGGCGAAGGTCTCAGGCTAATTATTTTGACGAGGGATTAATTGTATTGGTGATTTTATTGTTTGTTTTATATACTCTGTTTATTTCCCCCGTTTATTTCCCAGCTTCATGTTGTATAAATTTTAGGATCTTGCATTGTTCATTCATTTTATGTATATGGAATCATACCAAATTGAGTCTATTTGGGTTGTAAAGTTAAGAAAACCAATGTGTGTGTGTGTAATGGTGTATTTCTCATTCTTCTGTATTATGATTGTTGAAAAGGAATGTATTTGCTTGAGAAAACCTGTAGTAAATCACTAGCTGCTGGAGGGACTAAATTACTGAATGATCTCCTCGGCTTTGGCTCTGGTGTCATATCCAGCTAGCCTATTTGTTCCGATTGTGGTGTATGCACAAAATTGAAAATGATGTATGAAGAAAGTCAATGTTCTTAGAGTTACTTATCCTTTCATGCTAAATTGACAGTCATGGATTTTATGGGATGGATAACTTATAGTCACACTTCCATAATTCTCAGTCTGTATCTTTATGGTGTGAAATCTCCTTGCCTTAATTTGTCATGTTGGATTTGAGTTCTAATTTATGCTCAACACTCCATATAATGCTCTTTTATATGACATGATTTTTTTTATTTTTTATTTTAAATTTGAACAGCCTTACCTTCATGAATCTCGACACCAACACGCTATGAGAAGGACAAGGGGTTGTGGTGGTCGTTTCCTTAGTACCAAGAAGCCTGCAAATGATTCAACAAATCCTGCATCAGATAAAGATGTGAATACACAAGCTAATCTTTCAAGACAATCTTCCATCTTATCAGGTTCTGAATGGTTGTCGAAAGACAGCAATGGAGATTCAGATTCATCTAGTGGTCAGCAAGAAAGAAGAGGGTGCACTAACCGCGATCCCAGTGGTAATAGTAATGGTAGTGGACTATCATCAATGTATCATCCATCATCAGATGATGGGTTGAAAAGAGGTTTATTGGGTCAGCAGCAGGAAAGCACAAACAGGAATGGGGTTTCAACCCTGCCCATTAACTAAATTTCCGCCTTGAGTCGTAGGGCCCTGTTCAGCACTAATTCACTGGTTTGATCCACAACTTAAATATGCTCGCATTTTCTGTTTTGTTTTATTCTCTCCTGTTTTTACCTCTCATGGGAGGTTTGGTTTCTGCAGGCGAAGCTGGAGGGTTCTGCAATGCTACTCAACTTCGGTGTGAAGTTATCTGTGCTGTGTTTCCTCGGGCAATTCATTCTTGGCTTTGGATACTTGGTTTCTTGGTGGTTCATTTGCAGAGGTGAGGGAGGAAAATATGATGATGGTATTTGTGTCAATCTTAACTCTAATTCAAGTTGCACTTCCCTTCCATTTACCACTTGTGTTAAAATTGTTAAAAAGTGTGTATCTACATGTTAGGAAAACGATTGCAAAAGCAGTAATTACAGGTAGTTTACATTGGAAGGGTAATGGACTCACTTGTTTGTGAAAAATGGTTTACCCTACTGTTGTACCCTGGCATCTTAACAATGTTAAGAGTTTAGTGGTGTTTTTTAGTTCAGTTTTCACTTCCCTTCTAGTCATGCCTTAGGAATTGTTTCATCCTGGTTAGCTCATTTTCATGAATGAATACACGAAAATACCCAAAATTTGCTTGTGTCTCTGATTTCTGGGTTGGACAACTCCTACCTGTTATTTACCGCCAACTTATCAGCTATCTTCAGCCTGTGCAAGAAATTTTAACGTTCTAAATAAAAAAACTGCTTAGTGTTCTTTAATAGTGAGAATTTTTACAATTTATTGTCTGACAAATGGGTTTAAAACCACACAAAACAACATCGGGGTAAAATGAATTTTTTGTACTAAAACTTTGGTATTTGTATTAAAATGATATCAAATTTTTATTTTGTATCAATTTAATACTATATTTTTACAATTTTATTTCAGAATAATACCAAATTTTTATTTTGTATCAATTCAATACTACATTTTTTCAATTTTATTTCAGATGAAATTACCCATAATATTTACAATGGAATGTCTGATGTGGACGCTGGAAATGCACGTATTATATCATGTCACATATCACTTTAGATAAAAATATCACATATTACTAATTCATATGTCTAAATACTAAAATATGTGATATTTTTTTTAATCTGAAGTTGTATGTAATGTTGTATGATAGGTGTATTTTCGGTGTATATGTTAGACAATTTCTACTGTAAATATTATAGGTAGTTTCATTTGAAACAAAATTGTAAAGATGTTGGACTAAATTGATACAAAACAAATGTTTAGTACCACTCTAAAATAAAATTGTAAGGATGTACTAAATTGATACATAACAAATATTTGATATTATTTTGATACAAATGACCAAGTTTTGGTAGAGAAAAGTTATTTGACCCAAAACGAGCTCATAATTTGTTTGATCATTGAAATTCCAAGGAAAAGAAAAGGAGAAAAGGTTTATAGTTCGATTTTGATGGAGACTCTGGCACCAAAAGCCAGTTTGCCCACTGAAATTTATCCATTAGAAGAAAGCTGCAATTGCGAATCTTGATTTTTACCCACAATTTGACTAAATAAAATCCTTTAATTTTGATTTTAAATAATTTAGTCCCATCGAATTTGATTTTTTTTTTTCGACAATAAAGCATTTCCTACCAATTGTTCAAACTAAATTATTTATACGGTTAACCAAGCTGTCCCTAATTGCGAAGGGTGAACCGCTCTCCAGTTGGCAATTCAAAGGGTGTCGTCTCAATCTTTCCCCTCCCTGCCCACGCTGTTGATAGTTTCTTTAAACGCCTGGAGACTAGCAGTTTCCAAACTGAAATGCGCCACCAACGACTTGTAGAATCTTGTATCGTCTTCTATTTCCTCTCTGGTTTGCTTTAATTTCTTCGTTTTTATGCCGTTTTGGTAATATCCCGATGACGAGAAATTTAGTAATCCGAAAATGCATTTGAAACAGTAGAAATGAATGGATGCTCCCTTTCTGTGCTGTGCACAAAGGTGGAGGAACCATTTCCCTGTTTCATACTACCAGGTAGAAATTGGGCGAAAATCCGAGGGATTATATCTGAATCTTTCTCTTCTTTTTGAAAAATACTCATTGCAAGAATCTCTTTTTTGCTAATCCAAGAACGATTTTATGGATCAATACTCATTGGAAGAAGAATCTCTCTTTTCAGCTAATCAAAGAACGATTTTTTTTAGGAATTTCTTACCAACACCATCTCCAAGTGAGGACCAAAAAAAAAAAAAAAAACGGGGAGGATTGAACCCGACGTGAATCGAACACGCAACCTTCTGATCTGGAGTCAGACGCGCTACCATTGCGCCACGGATCCACTTCGCTGCTTGTATCTTTCGAATCCATTTATAAACAAGGCTCTGCTTTCATAAACTGGTAAGTTAAAAATTCTGGTCCAATTATCGAATAATTTTTCGGATTTTTAATATAATTCATGTTCAAAAACTCATCTTTATATCAAAAATAAAGTTCAGTCTGTTATGTGTAAAATTTCATTGCTGCCGTTTTTAGCTAGGCCACTGTCGTTTTGCTTCTATCAGTCTCAATTTTCTCTTTTCTGCGTTTGTTAGTGTATTAGGGGGCTGGCATATTTGTATACATTAGCATGACTACCGTGTTGTTATTCATGCTTTTGATGATGAATGAATGATTTTCTCTTTCCCCACTCTCTGAGATTCTCTCCTTCTCCCTCCAGTTTCTTCTTTCTCCGTTCTTCTAAATTTTACCTGTATCACAGTCAAGGCTGTGGCGATTTTTTTTTGTTTTTTGGTTACTTTGAAAACTGTTACAAAGTTAACCATTAGAATGAAACTGTTCTATCGGTTTGAGAAGTGCTACTAAGTGCGCTTCTTTTGGGTAAAATGATTTTTTTTTGACCTGATGGTACAAAATTTTTATTTTGTATCAATTTAATACATCTTTTGAATTTTGTTATAGATAAAAATATCTATAATATGTACAGTATAATTCATCAGATGTGATATCGAAGATATACGTATCATACCACTTTAAATAAAAATGTTGTATATTGCTAATTTATATGTCTAAAAATCAAAATATGTGATTTTTTTTATCTGAAGTGTCGCATGACATAACACGTATATATTTGGTGTCCATGTTAGACGAATTTTACCGTAAATATTGTAGATGCTTTCATCTGAAACAAAATTATAAAAATATGATATTAAATCGATACAAAATAAAATTTTGATACAAATGTCAAAATTTTGGTAAAAAAAAAAAATTCATTTTATCTGCATTTTTTTTTATCAAAGCATGTATCTCTTTATTTATAAAAATTTATTAATTTTTATAATAAAAATGTGCTTTATAAACAGAAACATGTAGTTTTGCATTTAAAGTATATGGTGAGACGTCCAAGAAGAAGTGTGGGTAGTCATGTGAGTTTATTTTTGATGCCTGGTCGTTGAAGGCAATTGGTGATATATAAATCAATTCAAAGATTTGTTCTGAGGCATGAAACGGTGATTCATGTATTAAACTAATCGACACGAACCAAAGTTTTTTATTTATTAAATTATTGTGCATACACAGTATTATCATACATCAGCAAAGTAAAAGGTGTATATTTTACATAGTCCTCCCTGAATGATGATATCTGCCGATTTGAACAATTAAAGTGTTGCCCGTTCCTGAAGTAGTTCCTGTTCAGCATTCCAAGAATTTTGGTTAAGTAGCAGTCCACAAATTTTAGGTGAACAAAGTGTAGAAAGATAATTGCACAAGAATCTGAATTTCAAGGACAGAAACAAAATTGAGAAGCCAGGAAAAAAGAAATCAGGTTTTAAGTTTGTGGTGCATCCTGCAATGTTAAATTAAGTGGCATATTGTAATTGCAAGATATAAAGCATGATTCAATTCTTCATCCTCAGAAAGAAGTGCGAAGATATCAACCAGAAAAATGAATAGAACATTCTTCTCAGGGGAATTTCTTTTCAACAGTAGTAAAAGAATATAAATTTCAGCTGCAATCCAATTTGATGCAAGATAGAATTTCTAATATTGTCAACTAAAACTCAAACAAGTCATGTAAGTTAAATGCTAGGTGTAGACGGTGAGGGATGCTAGTGCTTCATTGATGTGCAAATCCAATTTAGTCCATCTTCTGTCAGACCATTATATGTTTGAATGTTGAAGATTGTCTTAGTAACAGATATTATATCTTGTGAGAATACCATCCTCATTATTTGGTGCTACACTCTTGCTATAAGAGCTGACAGCATCCTTAATCTACCAGCATGAATTATACATTTTCTTAGTTTCAGTGCAATTTCATGCACCTCACACGACACTTGTTGCTTTAGTTTAATAAGCGTATGGTTCATATTAAATTCCAAAGAATTGATCCTCCAAGAAAGTTACTAGATCTTCAATGTCTTCATCTTATAAATAACCAATAAAAGAAAATCTTAAGTTTTTCGCTTTATTTTCTTCATTGTAAATGTCCTGGTGTCTTATAGCATCATTACAGTGACTGTCCCAATGGTACTTAATGAGAAACATTCAGATTCCAAATCATTCTTTAAGTCTCTTCAAATTCCTCCTACCCCATTTATAATGGGGGAGACTAGCTTATTCAAGCAATAAAAAGAAATCAAATTAAGAATTTGCTCACCTCTGTCACAAAGGCATGAAACCAATATGGAACCCTATGAGGTAATTCAACAACTGCAACAGGATCAGCTGACATTGTTTTTGCATCAATTACATTCACTGCCGATTTTCTGCATATATTTAAAAAAAAAAAGTCAATTTCACATTGCGTCTCTTCCCTTCTTTAGAGAAGCAAAAAGGGTCCATAAACTGTTGATCCTCAGATTCCTCCTCATATTGGTAAGTTGGAGTGAAAAAGTAAAAGGAAAAAGGTAAATTGTTAAATAGCTTAAAAATTGGATTTAATCAGCAACTTCAGTCCCTAACATTTGTTTACAACTCTGCAATTTAGTATTTGAAAATAAAAATTTAAACTAGACTCTCAACCCTAAACGTTTAAAACTTTATTGCACATTAATCCCTGCTGATTATACTATAAACCCTCAAAATTCACGCACTTTCAATTGATAATAGTATGAGCACCAAAATTGCAAATTCTGAAACTAGGAAAACAGGTCCACCCCCCAACCCCCACCCCAACCCACCCTTTTCTGCAACAACACCCACCAACAAGGGAGAATGCAAAGCACTAAGTGCAGTGCAGTACTCAATTCGAGTGGATATAATCCACATTCTGCAATAGTTAGCCTCACTCTTCAATGATTCATTCTATGGGGAAAATATTATATATTCACAGATGGTAGTAGAGGAAGCTTATTGAGAAAGGAAAACGTTACCCAGTGTTTTCATCATGCACAAAGAATATCAAGTAGTCATCATCTTCCTCAGAAGAGGTGCCAGGCTACCGAGGAACAAAAATAGCCTCTGAACCAAATCTTCCAGGTCCCAGATCGAAGATGCCCTTAACATTACCTCCAAGGCTCCAACTTCAAGCTGCGTTTTCCCAGACTGGGGTTCAGCATGCGGATCAAATTTAATAATTCCAGTGACCTTGGCAATGCTATCCAGAATGGTTCCATAAACAAATCTTTGTTTCCTAAATTCACATTGGACAAGCAGTGAACATAAATGTTGGAATAAGGATGCTATATAATTAACCTTCAAACAAAAGAGCAGAAAAAATGTGTTCAAACCAGGAACATCGCTGTCATTCAATATTTTGTTTCTCAGAAAATGTTTACATGATCTGTCTGCATTTATTGTTTGTGAATACCTGCCAGTGTAGCTCTTGTTGACCCTGGGAAAATCAACAGAAGGTGCAGAAAGTTTCTTTTGTGATGCTTTGCCAGTTTTCATGTTGAACCTCATCTCGTAGCTGCTTAGAATAATAAGAATCAGATACACTCATGAAAAACTATAACAAAATTCACTAGGAATGTGTCATAATTCTCTTACAGCTCATTTCCAAAATTCTCAAGTTTTTCTTTGACATTCCCACTAACCATTCTAAATCTGGAGGATTTTTGAGGCGGCAAGTGATCAAAACAACTTCATCCTCTTCCTCCCAAGCATTGGCTAGTAAGAAAAAATAAAGTCAGAGTGGACAAATTTGAAGTGGAGCAGTCAGATGGAAACAGAAATCATAAATTTTAATTTCCTTATAAAAAGAGCATTGATAGCTCTTCACAAGTTTCAGATGGAAATGAATTATATGTCATCCAAAAAGAAATTGAAAAATTGTGGACTTCAGTAGCTACAAAAGACAAACCACTGGACTCTTATATCTAACAAAACTAGAATGCAAAACATCAACTCGACGCACAGAATAATAATCTTTCAGATTTATACTAACATGAAGCCAAAACCTATTTGCCATCTTTAATGACTAAATACGTTAGTGATGCATATAGTACAAACATAGCAACCTAAACCTTCTATGATCACAACATGGGAACATTTCCATGTATAAATGCTGCAAAAGTCATTAAGGCTTGAGAACTAATAATTGTTCAGATCATCAGATTTATAATGAATCCAACATGAAGCCAAAACCTAATTGCCATTTTTGGTGACTAAGTACACTAGCCATACATATAATATAGAGGTAGCAACATAAACCTTCTAAGATCACAACTTGGGAACATTTCCATGTACAAATGCTGCACGGGTCATTAAGGCTTGAGAACTGATTGCTATAATGGAATCTCATCAGGTATTGCAATCAACTAGGGTAACGACACTTGGCATAACCCAGTTGCTCTAAACATCAATTTTCTGGCCAGGGCCAAAAGCCAGGAAATATAAAAACCTAAAATATTTTACATTCTGGGTAAGTAAGCAAATATTAAAAGTAATCTAGTTTTTAAGCCACAGGCAACCTGATATCAAGTCAAAGCACATTGTTATTGGCTTTTAAATGGATGTGGGAAATGTGGGAAAGTAAATGACCACACCATTGAAATATGAAGCAATTTGGAAGCTCGAACCATCTAATTAAACTGTCATCCTTTGCATACTGAGGAAGAACACCAAAATGTGAAAATCAGCTTCTTTTCTTTTACCATTTCCTTGAAACCAAAAAATGTTGGGTAAACAGGCAATCATACAAACAATTTAGACCTGGATTTTGTTAAATCAACACAATTTTTCAGAAGAACCTAGCCTTGATTTGATGTCTACTTCTCACGCTACATGTTGCAAGTCAAGTCAAATAAGGCTCCATAGGTTGTCAAGAAAGTTTGCTTGAAAATGTTTCGGGAAAATGAAGGTAAGTAAGAAAAGAAAAATGATTTTCTTGCAAATATTTTGTTTAGAAGTAAAATTTGTGGGCAAACAAATATACTCTGCAGTTTTGTAATGAAAAGTGAATTAGAATTAAGTAGATTAATCTCTTAGTGGAAATCACTAAGCTAGTAGCAATAAATTCTTTTTATGTCAAACAACTGAAAAGAAAGTAAAAGTAGACAAGTTATATTCATTTTCCTTCAATCAAACAGGCTTGATTGCTGGAAGTGAACTAACCATTTTAAGCCTTAAAAATTATAGCCTGTAGCCACTAGTAAATAATTATTCCTATTATAACAACATAGTTTTTTCTTTCACCTTAGGTATTCATTTTGTGCTAGGAATTCAACAATCATAACATATTCTGTGTATTCTATAGTGTAACCAGAAGCTGCAAGACTTCAAAGCTCAAGAACTGCCATACCTTTGGTCTAAAGTACAATGGAAGATCCATAAAAATTGCATAATTTTCAGTAATTGCAAAGTCGTGCATCATGATGGGGTCTGATATTGTTATTGGTACTGGGTCATGCATGACACCATCCTTTGAAATAACTCTGCATGTAATATATGGGGGTTCATGTGAATAGCCAAAGGTAAACATCTCCCCTGCATCCAGGGATTCCAATTTTTAAAGATTTTGCCACAGAACTAGATGAGAAACTTCATGAGGATGGAAATTACCAGTGAATGGATCAAACTTTGGATGAGCAGTGAATGAATGTTTAAGTCACTTGTCATAATCCAACAAACCAAGAGTTTGTAGATTTCCATCTTCCATAACTTTGACCACATCTGCAGGATTTTATTTCCAAAGAGGAAATCAAGAAGCATCATATACTTAACTTGGCCAGAAAATCCTATGTTATTTGTTCAAAATAAAAACAAACTGAAGACATGCTTACATGGTTTATCTGCCTCTTGAAGCGCTAAGAGCTTTCCATGGTGATATATAAGAGCTGTATTAGCTGGAAAAGGATTAATACAATTAGTTTATTCCAACATTATTAAATATCCTCAGTTTAAAGTAGCACCGACACAGACACATAGGCAGCATCTTAGGTTCCAATCAGTTAAGACATGCCAAGCAAAAATATGCGAGTTTCAGGAGATTCAAAAGGAACTTTCTCTAATTTGAAGGAAAACCATTGCTAGATTCCCTAAACATTTTCTCTACATGAAGGAATAGAAATATAGGATCAATATTGGGAAGTTGTACTGGTTTTCTGGTCTCTGTCTACACTTAATGCATCAACTGACAAATAAAATAAAGGGGATGAGAGTTAAGGAAATTTCTTAATTAGCTTCTGAAAAATATTTTTGGAATATGCAATTTAAAAAAATTGCACAAGTGCATAATCCCACACGAGATTCTCACATTGATGCAATTACAAACTAAACAAACTTACCTGTCCCATTTCCATATGACATGTCCAATACTTTTGTCTTTGCTCTTAGAATCTGCATGTTAATCATGAATAATCCAAACAGCCCTTTAAGATCTCCTATCTGCAAACGACAGTTATAGAATGGAAGAAAGTTATCCCCCAAGAAACATCTGAAGCATGATATGCTCTTTGATCAGCAAGAACAAACCCAAAAGGTATGACAGAGACTAGCATGTATAGAAGCGAGAAAATAAAAAAAAATGATCCTCAAAAACAGAAACTCATGCATTTCCAGTGAGATTAAGATACATTGTATGATCTTCTGATTTGCAATGGATGGTACCCAGTGCAGCCATATGCAGTACACCCACAACCAGTACAAAAGAAAGATATTCATATAATATTATAATCTCATGTAAGGTTGCTCCATGTTGAACTGTTCAAAGCAAGAATGCAGCTTTCTTTTAAGAAATTATAAGTCAAACAACATGTGACATTAATAGTCCCTCACAACAGCAAACATCAAGTTAAAATACTAAATTGCATACTTGAGAATTCTATAAAAAGTCATAGCTTGCTAGAAATATATATATATATAAAGCACTAATTCCATCTTGAGAGATTTGATCAATGAAAGATATACTTGACGATTTCTTACATTTGAAAAATGAAGTAATAACAGAAGAACTGAAAACAGTTAATCATAAAGTAAAAAGAACTCTAAATCTTGCCTGTAAATAACATATCTTTATCACAGGTAAATAAATTCCTTCTTATGTTTATTTTTCCTTTTTTCCTTTCAGGTGGTTGAGCTTTGTACATTCATAAATTTGGCACCTCCAAAAAATTCTTCTTGTTTAAGACATGATGTCCTCACATAGTGACAAACTAATGTTGCTTTTCCCTTTTTGATACGCATTCCATGAATCATGCTGCAAATTATTTGATAAGAAAAGATGTAAACTTATTGAAAAGCCTTATTTTAGCATTTCAAGAAGGGTGTTCCTGATGAAATTCACTAAAATCAAAGTAGTCATTCAGCTTTCAATATCCTAAAAGAATTATGAACCTAGAAAAAGTGGATAGCACGAAAAATGGATGAGGATAGAGATTTTAAATACAGCCACGTAAAAGAATTAAATAAGCAGAAACACAAGTTTATTGCAAAGTTATACACAGCACATTAAAATTTGCTATGGTGTCTAGGAGAGCCAAGCAGTTGATTGATTTCAAACTTGGATAAGGAATATTATATTAATTCAACAAGAATTAATGCATATGAGACACTTGATGGTTATTCTTATTCCTAAAGAATGGAAGGAAAATTAAAATAGGATACTCATATTTTACTCCCTCAAATATTACATTAGACCAATGCAGCATATTGTCTTAATATGTTCAGATCAAAGAAACAGAACTTCACATACCCATCTCCATCAAACCTGCATCAAGTAGGAAAAAAAAAGAATTAGTAAAAAAGCTCCTAATTGAACTTTTCCTTTGTTTCCAATAATAAGAGGAAAGCTAAGCAGAACATACCAGTGATATCCAGCAACAGGAGAAAACTTTGGATTAGGAACCACTCTCACAAACTCCCCATTTAAGCAATCCTTTTTCAACAAGCAAATAAATAAAAGGTTAAATTTGGCAAGCAACATCAAACTAGTAATTGTTCTTCTTTAATGAAAAATCTATCCATTTCGTTCAGACTTCTTTACTGATTAAAATGAAACTTCAATATCAAAGCGAATAGACCTAATAACACATAATATCCTAACATGTTGGATATTCTAACAATTTTATTCAATCTTCTAATCTTGGCAATTCCATTAAAATAATAAAATTAAATCAACAACTTATTATTAAAATAAATAAAATCAAAACTAATCATTGGAATAAAAACAAAAACAGCTAAAATTAAAGAATTGGATAAAATTGGGAAGCAAAGAGTAAGCAATAAAACAAAAACAAATATGAAAATGTTGAGTAAGGGAATGATGAACTCACAGGAAGATAACCTTTGACAGCAAGGTCTTTGACAGGAGGGGTTTCATCAGGAACAGGGGCGAAGTTGCCGGAGAGACAATAAAGAGGCTGAGAGGTATCAAACATGAACTTGACGATGAGCTTTTCAATGTAATCAATAAGCTTCGAAGCAAGTCCTTTTCTTGGCTTGGGATTGACATCGACTATCCCCGGTCGTGCACCGCCGCTGTGTCCCTGCTTCTTCTCCAACTCCGCCATTATCGATTTCGCCGCTGTAGAATGGACTGGCGACAGTCCAACTCTTATATAGGTGCATGTATTTTTGTCTTTGGTGCTGTCAGTACTTTGGTAGTGGAATTTCCACGTGTCTTCTTTCTATAGCTTCTGGACCCCAAAATAGTTTCTACGTCAAATTGCCACCTACGAGGTCCAGAATTAATTGTGTGTTTCATCAATAAAAATTATTTATTTTTAATTTTTGAATTGCAATTTTTTTTAAAAATAAAAAATTTAAAGTAATAAATTACAAGAGTTAATATGAATTCATATATTTTTTATTATTTTGTAACAAAAATATGTTATTTTTTTTGTTCATAAAGAAGTTTAATAATAGACTTTAGGTATTAAATTTTTATTAATATTATTAATGATGAGATTCAAATTTGAAAACTCTGGCAATTCTCCTTAATAAAAATAATAAATAAGACACTCATTAATTGATAAAAATATATTATTACTTAGTCTCATTTTTATCTTTTTGGAGAAAAAAAACAAAATTAATGATTTATATGATATAATAAACTTTACATCGCCTTAGCGATTTGTGGGTATTTGAGATAAAAAAAATTTTGTGAGAAAAAATATTAAAGATTAAATAAATAAAAATATTTTTATTGCATTTGGTGAATTATTTTTATTAAATTGGTAACTATAAACTTTAATAATTTGAAGAAAATTATTATGATTAATCACTGAGGTATACTTGCTGGGTGGTAAATCCAAAAGCACACTTTAAAAAAATTGAAACTTGCATTTAGGTGATAGGCTATTTGGATATGGAACTGCAGTGTTGTCAAAATTGATCCGGACCGGCTGGTTCAATTGGCAACTGAGCTTTAGAACGGGTTGGTTCATCAATCCGGTTGAAACACATTTTTTTAATATTATCCAATAAATTTATTATAATATATTTACTTATTTGTATTTTTATTAATAATACAAATTAGTAAAATAATTAAAATAAATTATTTTATATAAAACATATTATATTTTATTATATAAAAATATATTATATTTTTAAAAAGTTTATATAGATCGATTTTATTCTGGTTCAATTTCAATTGAATATTAAATCTTTAATTTACTGTCTTTTTCGATTCATTCATCTGACCGAATTTAATAACATTGACTTGAACCCTTCATTCAAATATTGGAAAAGATTTTCTATTTTGTTTGTGGAAGTAAAATATTATTAGCCGAGTTTTTTCTCTTTACTTTTTGTGATTGTGTGTGCATGAGTTGGAAAATTTTCACAATAAAAAACATTGATCCCTTGAAAAATAAAATGACAAAACACATCCTTCAAAAGCTCTGCTGAAGCAGAGTATCGAAGACTAGCAGCAGCTATAGTTTGTGAACTCAAATGAATTTGTTATAGGGAATTGGACATTGATACTTTCTCGACATATTATAACATCTTAAAAATTTTACAAAAATATATAAAAATAAATACTTATTTGTATTTTTATCAGCGTTTAAATTTTTTTTCAATTTTACCAAAAACAATTTTTTAAAATTACAGCAGTACCTAAATTTTAAAATTATTCTAAAATATGCCTAGACGATATGTTTTCAGTATACTTTTGAAATATTTTGGTTCAATTTTCACTAAAAATAACAAAATGAATAAGAATAAAAACAATTAAATCATTAAAGAAAAAGAAGAATAAAATTCAATCAAAATTAAAAACATTACAAAAATATCAAATAAACAGTTTGGTATACTTTCAGAATATTTTGGAGATACTTTGAGAATTTTTTAGGAATACATTTGGAATATCTTGAGTATACCTTGAGAATATTTTAGTATTGAGGATACCTTTGAGAATTCTATAATCATTTTTTCGCTATATTTTGGGATATTTCGGTATATTTTTAGAAATTCCATGACAATATCTCAGGTATATTTTGGAAATACCTTGGTAATTCACAACCTCAAACCTTCAAAATTCAAACAAACATCTTACTCGTTTAGATATGCTAGTTTTTTTATTAACGTGTTTTGCACGTAATTATTAATTATTAAATTCGTTATTAATCATTATTTGATTTTTATGTAATTTTTTTATTAATTTGTTTCATTTTATTATGATATTTTATTCATAGTGAATTATAAAAGTGTATATTTATCTTAAATTCTATCAATTTGTCAATTTGTCCATTATTAAAAGTCATATATAAAATACAGTCGGTAAGTACTTTACGATTTTAATATTAATAAATTATGTGTAGTAAATTATGGTGATAAATTTATAAATTTTGTTATTAGAATTTGATTGTTTATCACTTTGAATTTGTTTATTCATCGTTATGAATTTGAGTATTTATCGTTTTGAACTTAATTGTTCATCGCATGTTCATTACTTATAAGTTTAATATTTATATTTTAATGGTGCATCATTTTGAATAAGATTGTTCATCGTTTTCAATATGATTGTTCATCATTTTGAATTTGAATATTCATTGTATGTTCATTACTTATAACATATTTTTATTATTTTTTATTGCTTTTTAAGTTATTTAATTATTTTATTACTCATTAATATTTAAGTTAATTAATTTAATAAATAAAATAAAATAATTTGAATAATAGATTGTCAATCCTATTCACTAATAATTAAATTATTAAATGACAAATTGACTTAATTAACTAATATAATCAAGTTGATATGCTTGCACATAATTATTAGATATTGAATTCGTCATTAATTATCATTTGATTTTTATATAATTTTTTCATTAATTTGTTTCATCTTATTATGATATTTTATTCATAATGAATTATAGAAGTGTATATTTATCTCAAATTCTATCAAATTACTAATTTGTTCAGAGTCATATATAACATAGAGACAATAAATACTCTATATTTGTTTTGTCTATACTATTTCCAATCATCATGTGATTTTTAATAATTGAATTTATTATTATTAAATAAGTAATAATAATAGTTTTTTTTCTGCAAATTAATTTTAGTTACTTGTAATTATCACGTAATTAAGTAACATTTAATTTAAATACTAATATTTAATTATATTTGATTCTTATATCATACTATATATAAAAAATACGTCATATTATCTGACCCATTAATTATATTGTCTATTATATTTTTTTACCGTACCTTAGTTTTAGTAATTAGATTCATCATTATTAAATAAATATTAATAATAAATATTAATATTATTCACTAATAAATTAAATTATTAAATGACAAAATTAAACCTATTAACTAATACAATTAAGTTGGTTACATTGTGTGTAATTATTAAAAGTTGGACTCGTATTATAATTCATATGAAGATTACTAATTTGTTTATTATTTAGAATCATATATAAAATAGAGGTAGTAAGTATTTTATGGTCATTTTGTCTATTATCAAATTACTAATTTGTCAATTATAAAAAATTATATATAAAATAGAGATAGTAAGTATTTTACGGTTATTTTGTTTGTCTCTCTATTTTCAATCATCCACATGCAATACACGTAATTTTTAATAATTAGACACATCATTATTAAATAATTAATAATAAGAATATCCAAAAAAATTAATTTTACTTATTTTAATTATCATATAATTAAATCACATTTAATTTAAATATTAATTGTTATTAATTATATTTGATTCTTATAATTTATATAAAAGTAAATTATATTATACTGTGTAAATAAATTTTAAAAACTTAACTCATTTTATGATTAAAATAAATTAATTATTAAACTATATAAAAATTATTAAAAAATTATAATTTCTTAAATAACTTATAATAATTGTATTCAGTATTTTGAAATTGATATTATATGTTACGTATATGATTGTAATTTAGTTTACCATTATTATTATACTTTGAATGCCAATATGCTGTTGTTATTTTTTTACTGTGCTTTCATAATATTTTTTTTATTAAATTAATTTTTCATTCTTTTTAAATTTGTATGTCCTTCTTATTCCTACTTTTATATATAATATGATGATATAATATTATAATTTTTCATTAACGTGTCTTGTATATAATTATTAAATATTAAATTTATATTATAATTCATATAAAGATTATTAATTTGTCAATTATTAAGAATCATATATAAAATAGAGATAGTATATAAGTATTTTACAATCATTTTATATGTCCTCTTATTCCTAATCATCCACACGCGTAGTAATAATAATAATAATAATAATAATAATAATAATAAATAAATAAATAAATAAATAAATAATTTTATCCAAGCAAATTAATTTTAGTTACTTTTAATTATCATGTAATTAAATCACATTTAATTTAAATATTAATGTTTGTTAATTATATTTAATCTTTATATTTTAATATAAAAGAAAATTATATTTTACTATACATATAAATTTTAAAAACTTAATTTGTTACGTATATGATTAAAAAAATTAATTATTGAATTATATTTCTAATATTTTTTTTATTCTGATCTTGCAAAACTTCTTCTTTTAATATTCTTCTATTTAATTATAGATATGGACATAGACGAAGTCAAGATAAAATATAAGGAAGAGCCAACAATAATGATAGTACAAATAATCCAATAATAATAATAATAATAATAATAATAAAAGTTAGATATATTATATAATTCTAAATATATTAAATATTTCTTCTTCAATATTTGTTATTTGGACATTATATTGAAAATTGGATTAAATAGCTTTATTTATAATTATTGTAATTCATAAATTAAAAATAATAATATAAATTTTAAATAATAATATTTACGGAACTTAAAAAAATATTGGACATTAAATTAAAAATTGGATTAAAAATTGGAGTTTTGTTTATAATTATCACTTATTTGTAATTAAAAATAATAATATTAATTTTCATAAAAAATAATAATGTTAGACACTAATAGTTTTTTATTAATTTATTTTTTTAATATTAGTTATATTATTTTTTATATATAAAATATAGTTATTTAGTCATAATAGAACTAAACTTCTAATTAATGAATTATTAATACTATTTACTAATAAATTTAATTAGTAAATGACAAAATTAATTTAATTAAATAATACAATTAGGTTAGGTTTTCAATAATTTTACATGTTGCTCTTAACTCCCACTTATATATATATATATATTCAAAATCGATTTTGGATGAAATTCCCGTATTAGTTTCTCTTCCAGCAAGCATCGGACAGTGGTGTTCTGTTACCGATACTTTCTTTTTAGGGCCTCTATTTGCCAAGCTACAAATCTCCATTTTTTAGAGCTAAAAGAAAAATTAAAAAAATTGTAAATAAAAGAGAGAGAATGTAAATATGGATGTAGTAACCTTCGGCATCACAATCAGCATAATCGTGATCTTCTTCGCTGCTGTTTGCTTCATCGCTATAGAAGGCATCTGCAACCGCCGCCATTCTTAGTGTTTTCGATTTTCTTTCTTTTCTTCTGTAAAAAAAAAAATGTTCCTTTGCAAGAAGCAATCTTGCTGGCCCTTTCACTGGTTTTGTTCACGTCTTTAGATTTGTGTTTTGGTAGTCAATTATGTGCTTCGCATGCTTCTGATGATTCCCACGGACACCATCGTCATGACTGATCATTGAGTCCAGTTCGCCTGAGGAATTGAAGGTTTGGACTAGATAGAAAAAAAAAATTTCGGTAAAATTAAAAAATACAAAATCATCGGTAATTATAAAAAATAAAATTAAATGTAGACAATCAGTGAAATTTTCCCTAACATTTTTATATAATAATTCAAAAATTAGCAAAAATATTTTCTTAACATATTATATTTTTTAAAAATACGCTTTTAGAAATGTTACCATCTACAATATTTGCAATTTTCCTATTAATATTAGAATATTTAATTGCATCAATCGCTTCTAATCTTCTCATTAAAAAAACTACTTTATATGCGATCTACAAATCTAACCTTATTATTTCAATGGATTTTATTTCCATATATCATACATTATATAATTTGCAAATATTTATCATATACGTTTAATAATTTAAGTAATATATATGTTAAATATATCTTTAATAAAATTTAATACATAAATACATTATATATACATAAAATCTGAGTTAAAATATATACATTAGATATACATAAAATATATTATATGTATTATACAATATTATATATACATAAAATATAAATACCATATAAGTTGTATATATATTTTATATACATTTAATAATTTGAGTAATATATATAACCAATAGAGTTATAAATACAATAAAATTCTTATTTTATTTACAAGACGCATAAAAATATTATAAATTTTGAAAAAAAGATAAGAAAGTCTAGAAGTCAAAAAAGGAGGTTAAAAAAGGATTTTATGATAAAAAAAATATGTGGTGTGCTTTCCACTTTGTTATATTCTTACATATTTTTGTATCTCAATATTACAGCCAAGCCAATTACACTCTGGTGCAACAATCAAGCAGCTCGAGTCAAGAATAATAAACTCAACTCTAAAAAAACTGTGCATATGGATTGTCTTCCAAAATTTCTATCATTTTTTCATGAATTGAACTAGACTATATATAAATCTTTATGATTTTCAAAAGCATGCATATTTGTAACTATTACGTTACCTTTGCGTTGCGTCGGACATTTTTGTGAGATATGTTTTGTTATCTTTTAATGAATAGAAAATGAAATCTAAATAAAAAATTAAATTAATTAAATTAGTTAATATATATAATATTTAATGGAAAAAATTAATAAATATGTAATTGGTGAAAATTAGTTAATTCAGTGCTAGAATTAAGAAAATAAAATTATTTCATAGATTAGATTGAAAATGACAAAATTTTAATAGGTTAATTAATAAATATTAGAAACTTAAAAGACTAAAAAAATTTTCAAAATAAATTTAATGAAAATTAAGTATCGTCTAAGTTCACTTGTCCATATTTTGATTAATAAAAATGGAATTAGCATTCAGATATTTTATTTATTAAAAACCAAACAAACTCAATAAACTTATTTAAGTTGAATTGGTTAAATATTGATTTGAGCCGGATAATATATTACTAAATAAATTAATTGATATTGATTTACTTCAAATTTTCGATAGCTTAATATTTTTGGTGAAAAAAACATAAATAATCTTATTAATAATATTTATTATTAATAAAATTGGAAAATACCTTTTCTTATAAAAAAACATTTTTAAGCATTTTTTTTACTTTTAAGTTTTTTAATTTAAATTTTTTACATTTTTTTATTCTTAACCTATTTTATTATATTATCTCTTTCTATATAATTGTACTAATTAAAAAAGATGGAGTAAGAAAGATATTAATTTGAATCTAAAAAAATAGATTAAATTTATGAAAAAAAATTATTGTGATTTATATTAATTTTGGATATAAAAAAGTACTGTGCCTAATTTATTTAATATTAAATTTGATTAATTTTCTAATATATTTCGTAATTTTAAAATATAATTTCAACTATATAGAAAGATCATAAATATTCAAAATCTTAAATATTAATTTGAATATTAATTAAAAATGAATTTAATTATTATTATATTAATATTATTACATTAATTAAACATATTATTAGTTAAATATAGTATTAATATTAAATAAATATATAATTTTAAATAAATATATAATATTTATTTACTATATTAATATAAAAAATATGTAAATATTTAAAAAATATATTAAATTAAATAAATATGTAAAAATAAATATATTAAATAAATAAAAGAAAAATAAATATAGAAATCTATAACTATAATAAAAGCTCAGTCCACCAATTTGTTTGAAGCAGATCTAACAGTAAGTCTAGCTCACTAGCCCATTTCCTTTTTTTAGTTAGACATATTCAAAAATGACAATTGGAATATACATTTTGTATAAAAAAATAAAATTTTTGAGCATCTTTTTTTACTTTTAAGTTTTTTTAATTTAAATCTATTTCATTATATTTTCTCTTTTTATATAATTGTACTAATTACAATAGCATAAGAAAGATATTAACCTAAATAAAATAATGGATTAAGTTTATTTAAAAAAAGTAAGTTATATTAATTTTCAAAATTAAAATGTATCCATGTCTAATTTAAATCTGATTAATTTTTTAATATGTTTCGTAATTTGAAAATCGAATTTCAATTAGATAAAAAGATTAAAAATATTTAAATTCTCAAATTCAATTTAATATAAATTAATTTGAATATTGATTAAAAATAAAAATAATTATTATATTTATATTATTACATTAATTAAACATATAATTAATTAAATATCATATTAATTTTAAATAAATCTATTAATATTGAATAAATATATAAAAAATATATAATGTTAATAATTAAATAATAAAAATAAATACATAATATTAATTAAATAAATATAATAATATCAAAAAATACATGTATTTGAAAAATATATTAAATTAAATAAATCTATTTAAAATAAATATATGAAATAAAATAAAATAAAATAATGTTAATTAAATAAATATAGAAATATATAATTATAATAAAAGCCTAGCCTATCAGCCCTTTTGAAGCAAATCCAACAGTAAACTCAACCTATCAGTCCGTTACTAATCTAAGCCCACCAGCTCGTTTATTTTTTTCAGTCTCAACAATGCAAAAAGACGTCATTCTGCTTGTAGCGGAATGATGTCGTTCTGTATGCGGGTGTTCAAAAAAATTTAAGCAGCAAAATGGCGCATTCTGTATTGAGCAAAACGACACCATTTTTCTATGAATTGAGGCAAAAAAACAAAGGGCAAATCCGGCAAGTTACTGTAATTGCTATAGTAACCTACAGAGGCACTTTATTTATAGTAATAGATTGGGGTTCACATGCCAAGGCCTAAGCCCATTGCTTGTATATGGGCTCACCAAGTACTAATGATTGTTAGCAATTTAGACAATTGTTATATACGAAACTTTATAACATTATAGATCAAAGTCCATTATACGTGTAAGAAGTTGAGACAATTTTATAATAAATCAAACTTATATAGCTATCAAATACATAATAATATTTTTGTAAATATTCATTATTTGTTGTTAAATAAATATTCACTATGAATAAAGTAAATGTTCATTAGTGTATTGAGAATATTCATTACAAATAAGCTGAAAAAATTCATTACAAACGAACTAAAAGTTTATTATTTATTAAAAAAGATTCATTAGTTTATTAAAAAAAGTTCATTAGATTATTAAAAAAGAATTATTACGAATAAAGTAAAAATTTATTAGTTTATTGAGAATATTCATGTGAATAATTTGAAAATATCCATTATAAATGAATTAAAAGTTCATTAGTTTATTGAAAAATATTCATTAGTTCATTAAAAAAAGTTCATTAGTTTAATGAAAAGTTTCATTATTAATAAACCGAAAAGATTCATTATAAATAAACTAAAAGTTCATTAGTTTATTGAAAAATATTAATTACTAATAAACTAATAAATCTATATCAATAAATGGATCTGTATAAATTTGTTTTATTTACAAAATTGTCACCGTATTTTTATTACTCTTCTCACATATATTTGGTCTACATTGCAATGTGAATTACAGCCTACAATATTATTTGCGCAATTTAGAGGATTTTACAAGGTTCAAAGGTTTTTTAAAGTTTTTTTTTAAATTTATGACGGTTTTTCCGTGTTTTTATTACCATTTTTTCTATTTTTATTTTTACTTATTGTTTCTTTTTTCTTTTCAAATGTGAATATTTATTATATGTTTTGTTTAATTGGTTTTTTTTCCATTAGATTAAAAATTTCATTAACTTATATAAAACCACTCATTATCCTTATATATGTATTTATTTATTTTTAATTATTATTTAATTATGAAAAGAAATATTTAAATTTGTATTTAATTAATTTAATTACCAAAGTAAATTTTGGATAGACCTTAATTACCAAAGCAAATATATAAGCTTGTATTTAATTAACTTAATTAATTAAGGTTATTTACTTGGATAAACCATTAGTTAGATTTTTAGTAAACTTTTGAGTAAATTTTGGTTAATATCTAATTAAGGTGGGTTTTTTTCTCTTTTTTATTAATAAAATAAATATTGCTTATGAAAAAAAAAAACCCTTAGTAAAAATTGGGTATTCAATTAATAAATATTTGGTAAATTTTTTGATAACATTAGGTAAACTTTCAGTAAAATGGATAAACCTGTGGTAAATTTTAGGTAAAATTTTGGTAAATTTTGGATAAACTTTTAGTATACATTTGGTAAAATTTTTAGTAAATTTTGGATAAATCTTTAGTTAACTTTTTGGTAAATATTGGGTAAACTTTTGATAAATCTCGGGTAAATATTTTAGTAAATATTGAGTAAACATTTAGTAAATCTTAGATAAACCTTTGGTAAATTATTGGGTAACTTTAATTTTTATAAATTTTTTGATAAATTTTTGTTAAATTTTTGGATAAACTTTTGGTAAATCTTTAGTAATTTTAATTTTTATCAAAGTTAAACTTTAAGTAAATTTTGGGAAAACTTTAGATAAATCTTGATTAAACTTTAGGTAAATCTTGATCAAGTCTCACATAATTTCAAGTTTCATTAATTTTTTTTATAAACTTTTAATAAATATTGAATTTCAATATTTTTTTTAGTATTTTTTAGTTCTTTTCATATTTTTGAAAATTTTTTTTTAGCGCATTTTGAAAAAACATTCAATGGACAGTATTTTGATAAATAATTAAGCGTTTTTCTGTTTTTATAAAAATTCTATAAATAAATGACTTCAACCTTTAGTGGACAATTGCTACACATGGTTAATTAACAATTCCTCAATTCTATTTTTCTTTTCTTTTTTCTTTTTAATAATCAGAATGTCAAATCCTAATCTTTGACGAAAGGAAAAAAAAGGCCAAAATTCTATTGAAACATATTTCTTTAACATAGGCAATTAGACCTTAATCAAGGGTAAATTGACTTGAATAAAAAAAAAAAAAAAGAGAGATTGGCAAATTCTTATTGGTCAAAGAGGTCTTTTTTTTTTTTCAAAGCTTGGAAGGAACTAAGGAAGCAAAAAGTAATAATTCCATTTGGAGTGTACATTATTTTAGAAAAATGAGTTCAAACATATATTCAAGAAATATAATTGCTTATAAAGCTAACTTAGCCTAACGACAAACTAATAGTCTAAAAATTGTTTGGATCACCTTTATTACATTTGAAAAAAAAAATATTCATTTTTACCACCACTTTAAACATTACTTCCTAATGTCATTTAAGATTTTTGCACAATAATTAAAAAAAATGTAAATAAAACATAATTAAATTACCTGTAAATAATTAATCTGTACAAATTAATGATAATCTATAGTTGTATATAAAAGAGAGAGCTTTTGAATAAGGTTAGATTAAGTAAAAATAATTAAAATGTACAGATAACTGATAAAATTAAGTCAAATATTTTAGAACAAATTAAAACAAAAATTTTAACGATATCTATTTAAAAAAATAGAGAAAGTAATTAATTTTTGAAATTAACCTTGGATTTTCTCACTTTCTTAAAACTTTTTTCTAGATTGGGGTTGTTCTTCTTATAAATAGCAAAATGACTATTAATATTTGCATAGTCAACTATAAATAAAACACTTATTAGATTTTCAAATATTCAAAACATATGGGCTTATGAATTCTAGTTTTATAAAGACTCCTTAATCAAATTTGTCCAAATATTTAGTTTCTTCTCCACTAGTTGGACTTTATCATTTCAAGAATGAATCCGCAATCTAAGAATTTAAACGCAATTTTCTTATTATTTTCAAACTAGTTGAGTTTTTCTACTCTATATTATATTTTCAGCATAAAAGCAATAGTAAAGCAGATTAGTAATGAAGAGTTAATTTCATCTATAACCACTAAATTTTACTTTTATTATAGTAAAATTGTAGAATTTTTTTATCTTGAAAAAATCACTTAACTATATTTTTATTTCACTAAAATTACATCCGGCTAGTTTTTAAATGTGAATAATAAAAAAATTAATGTGGCAACTGATGTGTCATATGAAATTTGACGTGACAGCTGATGTGTTATTGGAAATTTGATATGTCATTGGAAAATGACATAAAATAATTTTATTAAAATGAAAATATAGTTAAATGACTGTTTTAGAACGAAAAATAAGTTAATAAAAGCAAAATGTAAATAAAATTAACTTTGGTACGGAGTGCAAAACTTTTTTATTTTATTATTATTATTTTTTTAAATTTTGCTCAAAAAATGCTATTCATTGATCATGTTGGCCTAATGGCTCCAACTAGTAAGTATAGAAATAAAAAAATTTTGTGCCTAATCTACAATACATGAAAAGCACTACACCCCATAAGCAACATATGCAGAACTTCATTAATTTTGAGAAGATAGGATCAAATAATAAGTAAACTCCCTAAGACATGTGAAGTACTACATAATAACAACATAGAAGAAAGCTATAGATATTTTCCAACATTCATCTCTTCATTGGTTAGTGAGAAAAGAGAATAAAGAAAGAGGAAACCAATTATTTTTAAAAGTTTCTCTCTCCTTAATATCCAATTAGAAAATGAGTATTGAAAAATTTCAAAAATTAAAAATGTGCTTAGCATTCATATTACAATATATAAAAATTCACATTTCAGAATTTAGGTTGTAATAAATGCAAACCAAACAATGTAGCACAAGTCTTGTTTTTGTCTATGTCACAAAATTAAAACAGAAACAAGAAAGCTTGTTTGGAGTAGCAACAAACCAAAATCACCAAATGCTGCCTTAATGATCTCTATGAACCCATACCTATGATTTGAATCCCAAACACACCACGGCAATTGATTAGAAGCATTCCTAAAGATAATGATGAAAACTATTACGCACATTTGGACGGAGAGATTTTAAAATATATAAATTTTAAATTTATGGATTATAAAATCTATAAATTCTAAGAATTTCATCGTTTGGTTTGATCATAAAATCCATGAATTGATTATATAATTACCTTATACTTATGTTTGATTCAGTGACTATAATTTATAGATATAACAATTAATTTTCCATTTTATCTTTTATTAAATATTGATCATTTATTATTAATTATGTATATATAATCAATTCTATTATATATTTAAAAGTTTTAAAAATAAAATTGGTTATTTTAAGAGTTGAAAAATAAAAAAAATAAAATTATTATATGCCATAATATTTAATTACATTGCCAAAAAATGTTTTTTAATTAATAATTTAATGCATATTAACACTATATTATGCAAAATAATAATAATAATAATAATAAAGTAATTAGTTGAAATTAAAAGTAAATTGATTTTTACTTTTTAGGATTAAAGATAGTTTTGAAATATTATTAATTTATTAGGGACAATTTTGGAATAAAAAAAATTGGCAACAATCATTCATTGATCAAAATCCATGAATTTTAAACTTTTCCATTTAGGAGGTGGAAAATCAAATCATTAAAAAATGAAAAATTTTGGTGGATGGGCTATTTTTTAAAATTTATGGATTTTGACATTTTTAAATAGTCAAACGATAAATTTAACAGAAATTTTTGAATTGTTCAAAATCTCTCAATCTAAATATAGTTTTAATTTCTTAGTATTCTTTCACCCATTAAATTCTTAAGTAGATTTATCATATCAGATTAATTCAATCATATAATACATGTAGATAAAAATTCATTAATTGATATATTTACATCAACTAATTTGAATAAAACAATTAAATATATGTTACTGCTAATTAAATGAATCTATTGATGATATAATAAACCTAGAAAATTTTATTTAATGTTGCCCTCTTTCATTCTATGCCCCAAGCACACGCAATTTCTATTCTCTCACCACAGTCTTACCTCATTAGGTGCTAAGTGTGCATACTCCCCTAACTTCACCCCCGAACACATTATCTAAAGTCTTTTGTTTTGACATCATGGTCCATTGTCTTAGTCATACCCTGCATCTACATGTATACTTGTTTTGAACTTTTGATTTTAGATAAAGAATTAATACACTTGCGAATTTGGGCAGTTAAATTCCATAGTTGAAAACATTCAACTATTAAATTTATTTACTCCTTATTTTTTCTTATTGATTTGATCCACCATTTAATCTGGTATTCACAAAAATCACAAATTGATAAGAGTTGCATAAATTTTGGAATTCTTTATAAGTAGCTTCCATTTTCATATATATATATATATATATATATATATATAGAACTTCATATGCCACGATCACTAGATTAATATTATTTTAATTTATTAATTTCAATTAATTTACATGTTAATGAAGTGTCATGAAATAAATCACAATTTGTACTTGTATTAAAACCTACCAAAATTACTAATGAGATAATATGAGTCAATTTCAGCTTAAATAGATGTTTCAAGTTCGAATTTGAGCACGCAACAATCTTAAAATTTATAAGGGGGTGTTTTGCCTGTTTTGAGGTTTTACTCGATATAAACATAATTAATATTAATGTGTAGTCTTAATTGACTGCATGAATATACCTGTGCTTTGAAAAAAAAAACTTACCCAAAATTTAGCTTTAACTTCCATATATTGGCGTGATGTATGCAGTATTCCTTGTCAAAGGTCTGGCTAACTCCCATTATTTTTTATCAAAAAAAAAAAAAAAGAAAGTGAAAGAAATTAAACTAAATTAACTGCCGTATTATATATATATATATATTGTTTCAGTTATTTCATAACATAATGAGTTATATAAACTCAAAAAGTCAATTCCATGTATAGTTATATACAGACTCAGATGAAAGTCAGCCTGTTTTACCATGTAAGGTAGTATCTCACCCACATGCACGTGTTCATTCCTGAACATATAAGTATGGATGCTTAACTAATTTGATCTTTTTCTTGGTCTAAAAATTAACGAACTTGGGATTTTCTTCTCAATTTCATTTTTATTCAATGGAGTAAGTTTGAACCCAAAATAAAAAAGAAAAGTGGGCTACCTGCCCAATAACCCTTTCGTCTCAATCTCATTCACCCCAACTCCATACCATTCTATGTCAAGAAGATTGATTCTAAGCAGCCATTTCTTCTTCAATCTCTCTCTCTCTCTATATATATATATGTCTTTGTGTATTCATTTCAGCATGATCAAAAATCATTTTACTTGTCACCTATTTCTCCTATCTTTTTAGCAATCCACTTTGTTTCAATACATCTTCCTTTTTATTGTCTTTATTATCTCTTTAAGGACAAGAAGAAGAAAAAAATGGACCAAAGAATCAAAATAAGGCATTTCTTTAATCTTTTCCTCATACTTACATTCTTCAATATTTCTTGTTTTGGGTCTTACCGAGAAAACCCACTTCTTAATATGCTCGAGGATGACAATAGCATTGTCCAAAAGGGAAGCTTTTCAAAGATTGTTAGGCTCGCAAGTGCTCCAACAAGTTCATCAAAGATAGTGAATGTGGATGATTTTGGAGCTAAAGCTGATGGTTCTGATGATAGTGAGGTAATGAAAATTCGAACTCGTAATTTCATAGTTGTGAATATGATTCCAGCTTTGTTTAATTAAAACTTCTTAAATTGAAAATGTTATTAATGTCTTTTCCTATTAAGATTTTTGTATTTATTTGTTTATTTATTTAATTGGGTATTGAATTTGGACAGATAGCCCTTTTTTGTGGGTGTAATGTTGGATGTTTTCTGTTGGAATTTTGTTAGGCATTTGAGAAAGCATGGAAGGAAGCTTGTTCTTCTGAAACAAGTGCTATTATTGTTGTTCCAAAGAACAAGATTTATCATCTTAAGCCTGTCACATTTTCAGGTCCTTGTCAATCTGATCTTATATTCAAGGTGAGTTTATATACATATATATTACACCATATGCTATAAAAATAATAGAAAAACATGTCAATTAAAGAGTGACTTGATATTTTTAAGTGTGAAAATCAAGTTAAGTTTAGAGTTTGAGTCTCATTGCCAACATCTACTAATTTTAATAAGAGTTTAATATTTTTATAGTAAGTGCAAAGAGATAGATTCTGCTGTTATATAATCCACGGTTCACTATACCTTCTATTAAACCCAAAGAAAATAATAGGAAAATATATATATATAGAAAGAAAAGAAATTTCTAAATTTTTCTTATATATATGCATTGTGTTTACGTTGCAGATTTTTGGAACACTCAAAGCTTCTAATCAGATGGGGGATTATGGTGATGATAGAAAACACTGGCTGTTATTTGACAATGTACAAAATTTAAGAGTTAAAGGTGGTGGCATTATCAATGGCAATGGAGGGAAATGGTGGCTAAACTCTTGCAAAGTTGACGAAACTAAGGTACTTAATTTTTTGGATTAATCTTTCAAATTTCATAAATTTATTTCTATTACATAATATAAGTATGAAACTAATTATGGGTATTTCTTCTCTTAATTTGATTTCTTGGCCAGCCTTGTAAACAAGCACCAACTGTAAGTTCACAATCCTCCTTTTTCCCATGCTATCAAGAAATTGAAGCTCTTTAATATCTAATAATTAATGTTTAATTCAGAAGATTAATGTTGGTTTTGCAGGCTGTGACATTCTATGAATGCAAGAATTTAATAGTAGCTAATCTGTGGTTTCAAAATGCTCAGCAAATGCATCTCAATATTCAAAAATGTATGAATGTGAGAGTTCAGAAGCTCACTGTGACGGCTCCAGGAAATAGCCCCAACACAGATGGAATTCATGTCACTGCCACCCAAAACATTCGCATCAGAAATTGTGTCATAAGAACAGGTATAATGTACTTTAATTAGAATCATAATTAAATGGCATAAACCATACCCCTCCAATTTTTCCATTTTCTTATATTACCACATTGATCGGTTATTTATCATATTTGTCATCTCAAC
Organism: Balakata baccata; assembly: GCA_949630135.1. Taxonomy (NCBI): domain Eukaryota; kingdom Viridiplantae; phylum Streptophyta; class Magnoliopsida; order Malpighiales; family Euphorbiaceae; genus Balakata; species Balakata baccata. Next base: position 72,118 of record CATIWF010097307.1, read on the forward strand.
GTTTTTTTAAATTTGAAAAATGAAATATCATTCATAATTTGCAAACGTAACAATAATCTCTATAAATTTATACTCCAATTGTCATGCCTATAAATTGTGGCATGATATGTTATTTTTCAAATTTTTGATGTTACAATATGGTCTAAAAATAACATTTAGATGATAAATATGATAACAAAAACTGATATGAGAAAATTAATAAATTGGAGAGACCGCAAACGGTTTAAGCCTAATTAAATATTTTCCTACAGTATAATGGCTAATTAATTAGTGCTCTCTCTTTATGTGTATTTGGTTGAAGGTGATGATTGCATATCGATAGTGAGCGGGTCAAAGAATGTTGAAGCCACAGACATAACATGTGGACCAGGCCATGGCATAAGGTCTCTTCATAATTCAACGCTTACCTACCCGACTTTCTGCCTAATTTCCAGTTTCAGCTGCACATTTTCTAGCCACTTTCAACTCACCCAAGTGGGTTTTATTTGCAGTATTGGTAGCTTAGGAGCTGATAATGCAGAAGCTCAAGTCTCCAATGTGTTGGTTAATAGAGCAACACTTTCTGGAACCACTAATGGTGTTAGAATTAAGACCTGGCAGGTCTCGCCTTTTCTTCTTTACTCTTTTAAACAAGTAATTATTAAGCATATACCGGAGAAATTAATTAATTCCATATATATATATATTTAATTAAAATTATATGTTGTTTTCTTATCAACAAATATAAATTATCATTTTTTTTTATTTTTTAATATTTAAAGAGATATATTTAAAAAAATATTTGTATTGGTATTTAGGAGTATTTATGGATTTAAGCTTTCATTATTTTCAGGGAGGCTCTGGATATGCCAAAAACATAATATTTCAGAATATTGCAATGAAAAATGTGACCAATCCTATAATTATCGATCAAAACTATTGTGATCAAGAAGATCCATGCCCTGAACAGGTATTTAATTATTTAATTTTATTTTTTTGCAATGTTTTTTGAGAGAAAAAAAAGAAATAAGAAATAAAATTTGTTTGCAGAAATCAGCAGTGCAAGTAAGCAATGTAATATACAGAGGAATAAAAGGAACAAGTGCTTCAAAAGTGGCCATGAAATTTGATTGCAGTAAGACAGTCCCTTGTCATGGGATCATTTTGCAAGATATCAGTTTGCAAAGTCAAGAAGATGAAACTGTTGCTAAATCTTCTTGTGTCAATGTTAACATGGCAAATAGAGGCAATGTTTCTCCTCTGTGTTCTTGAGAAAAAAAAGGGGAATATTTATGCATGTTTAGCTTTATTTAATTTACTCATATTTTTATTGTTTTATGCCTTAGTTAGAATAAAATTTCATTGTAAATAGCAAATCAGAAACATAGTTTACGTTTTTAGCTTCATAAATATAGAATGATTCAGTTCAAATATAGGAATTCTGTTTAACTTTTTATTCTCAAATTAGAATGAATTAATTATGTATTATATAAAAATTACCTGTTAAGCTAAAGTTTATTGGTTTAAATACCCAAGAGGGTATGAATAAGTTATCGCATAACTCTTCTAGCTTAATTAGAAGTTTTGAATTCGAGTCCTGATAATGCAGTTATCTTAAAATTTTTATAGAAGTGTTTTGCAGTCATACAAAATTCTATCCAGCACGACCATAATTAGTCTTAATCCGTTAACATTAAAAAAAAAAGTTTATTGGTTGAAATTATTAACTAAGTTGAGTAGTTGATAATATCTATTTATTAGTCATAATTATGTTTTAATTGTTCTCCTAGTCCTAGTAACCAACTCAGCAATTGCAACTTGAAAAAAGGCATCCAAACTTAATTAATAAAGGCATTCAGAACTTCATATTTATATTTAATAAAATAATTCCATGAGTAATAACTAAAATGATTAAACATAGTCATCAAAATTACAACATCAACTAAGGAGGCAACATGGCACTAAAGTCAGCTGAGCGCCCATGTGCCTAAGGCTGAGTTCCTAGGCAGCATGGTGCTCAGCCACTAATTAGGGCTGTTTATAGTCCGGTCCAATATCAAAATTTAATAAATTTTGAAACCATATTGAATTTTAGAAATTTTAAAAATTAATTCTCTATAACTGAATGAATTTTCAAAATTAGATTACCTTAAAATTTCAGTTTAATATAATTCAGAAATTCGTTCCTTTCTAGATAATTCAATTATGTTCAATTAAATATAATAATAAAAAAATCTTATACAATATTAAAAAATTTATACTTTTTACTATTAAATCATATGAGAAAGTTAATATTGAGTTATACATATGTAGAAAAATTCTGAGATAAACTCAATTTATCATATTATTTATATATTAATTCAATCATACTGTGAAATGCATTTAATTATTTTATTTGCATTCATTGATATGAATACAATAATTAATAAATTTGCATTGAACTAATAAATTAAAAATATCTAAATGTTTGTTGAGAGTACATATATAATTACATAAAGATTCAAGGAATATAACAGATATTTCATTTATATTATGTCAAAATAGAATAAATAAATAATTCAATGCAATTTGATATAGTTTAGTCAGATTCTCAAGTTCAAATACATATAATTTAATTTCTAAAAAATTATGCCCTTAGTAATATTTCTTATGATCGATCTTTATGTAAAGAGCATCAAATTTTTCACTAGCTGCATATAGTCGAGCGAGCCCCTCAATAGAAATATGTTCTGCTTGTCGTTTGGTCCCTTGCCACTGGCAACCCATTCCTTTTTTTTTTTTTTTTTTCAGAAAGGTGAACTTAACTCACAAAAACAACAAGATCAACGTCAATAGGAAATGCCAGAGAGATTGTGCATAAGCCAAGATCAATAGATGCCTGTCGGAGGATTAGTGATAACTTGAGTGCCCAAACCAAAATTATGAGCTGCCTTGGCTATAAAAATCAGCTGCTAAATTAGCCTCTCGAAAAATAAAATAGAAGCTCAAATCCTGAATGGCGTAAATAGTAGATTGACCATTAACAAGAATATTTCAATTTCCTTGAATCATCTTCTCTCTCTATTATTGTCTATTTATACTAACTGTCTATTTTGGTTTACAGATTGCTTAAGACATATAATTAACATTAATGTTAGGTTTCATTAAACCATAGAATTAGTTAAGTCAGCCTTTGTTTGGTAAAAATATTTTAATTGTAGTATTAACTAATCCAAATTTGTAATACCATGTTTAGTATGATAAATTAAGTTAGGTGATAATTGATGAAATAAGTAAATTACTTAAATACCCTTTATCCTGTATAGGTAGGCGAAAAATAAAATCCAAAACTAAGGCTATTTTGAAAATAAAATAAAATAGTAAGGTTAGTTTAAACTTTTTACTTTTATAATTGTAGGGATTAGTAATCCCATTAGAAGAAGTAAGTATTAGTTAAGTCTTATCTTATGGATTTCATAACCTTTAGGACTAGTAAGCTATAGCTAATTTATTGAACCAAATATAGAATTAGAGACTAATCCTATGGTTTAATTAAGCAATTATATATACCACATGGGGTGTAAGGGTAATAGATATAAACACAAGAAGCAATCCTAATACAAATAATAGAACTATGGTTTATATATATATATATATATATATATATATATATATATACACTTGTGAAAATAACCGTAAAAGAAAAAGGAAAGAAATTAAGAAAATTACAACTATGAAAGTGATTTCGAGCCCCACCTATTGAAGTACATAGACAGCTTTCTTGAATTGAAAGTATCTATGTAGTAATTCCAAAGTCCAAAGAGAAATAACTCAATAGAGATCTAAAGCAAGATTTCCATAATCTTATGAACAGTAGAGAGGGTTAAAAGATTAGCCCAAAAAACTAGACATTTTAATTGTCAACTTGGACTTTAAGCAAATCAAAAGTCCACCATATTCCTATAAATGCATATAAAAGATTTTACTTTCATTTACTCATATTTCTATTTTAACCAAAAATAGGACAAAGTGTATGGTTTGTTGAGAAAGATTCAAAGGACAACCAAACTACAAAAACTAGTATACCTATAAAAAAAAGTCAGTTGGACACAAAAGGAAACACAAAGAGTAATCCTATTTGTCCAAAAGTTTCATTCAAGAGATTAATAACTGGCAAGTATCAAGATTAAAGAAGACAGATTGATTTGGGTATATTATAATTTGTTAGTCTCTTCTCCGACACCAAATCCTTTCTTAAGCAGCCAATAAAGGTTAAAAGTTCTTTGAAGGTTTTAAAGCTATAAATAAGAGTGTTTCCTTCTTTCTTATATCTCACTATAAACACAACTCTCTCTCTCTCACTCTGTGTCTTTCTTACAAATTCCCTTAATTTCTACAACACTTTTCTGAATCAAAAGAATGGAAAAAGAAAAAGGGTCATCTTCATCAAGTGAAAAGAAAGGAAGATTTAAGAGGATATGTGTTTTTTGTGGGAGTAGAGCTGGATATAAGGCTTCATTTAGTGATGCTGCTCTTGAACTTGGTAAAGAGATGGTAATTATTATTTATGTGAAAGAGAATTATAGTTAATATTATATAGACCCTTCATTTATATATTCCATCTTTTAATTGAAATATAAATGCATATATATAAGCTTTTGCATGTTATTAATTACTTTTTTCAACTAATATGGTTCTGTGTTGCTGTTAATTACTTATCAGGTTGAGAAAAAGATTGATTTGGTGTATGGTGGGGGAAGTGTAGGTCTTATGGGTTTAATCTCAAAAACTGTTTTTAATGGAGGTTGCCATGTTCTTGGGTATATGCTTGTTTGCTTCTCTATTTTTTTCATTACTTTTTTTTCCCCTTTTTTCAAAAACTTGACCTATTTTTACATGTTTTTGCTTCTTCAGAATAATTCCTAAGGCACTCATGCCTCATGAGGTATTATACCTTACATATATACATATATCATCTCCATTTTTCTATCTTTTCTTCTTTTAACAAATTTCATTTTTGGTTGATTGGGATTCATTTGAAATTTACAGTTTTTGTAAATTTACTTTATGATTTCATAATGAAGATCTGAGGTAAAAGCTGCACTTGGCAGATATCAGGAGAAACCATAGGAGAAGAGATAACTGTTGCAGATATGCATCAAAGAAAGGCAGAAATGGCAAAACATGCAGATGCTTTCATTGCACTTCCTGGTGTGTATATCTATAACATATTTAAGAGATAATTAATAATAAATAAATATAAGAATACACCTTTATTGATAGATTACTCTTGAATAAAAATATTTATGATTATAATTTTTAGGTGGTTATGGAACTCTGGAAGAACTGTTAGAGATAACTGCCTGGTCTGAGCTAGGAATTCATGATAAACCAGTGAGAATAGGCTTCTTTTTCAGCTTCTGATTTTTCATCATGTTTTCTTTAGAAGATAATCTTTGATGGGTTATTCTTCCTTTTTGATTTTTCCTTTGAAAAAAAATTCTGCAACAGGTTGGTCTACTGAATGTGGATGGATATTATAACAGCTTGCTAGCCTTGTTTGATAAAGGAGTTGAAGAAGGTTTCATAAAGGATACTGCAAGGCATATTGTTGTTATAGCAGATACAGCAAAAGAACTCATCAAGAAAATGGAGGTATATTAATTTTTAAAAACAATAATATACAATTTCTTCCATTTTTTATTATGTTCAAAGGTCATGATTGAATGTATTAATATATAGGTTAGATTATAGGATTCTACTAATTAAAGTATACATATTATGCTAACAATAATAAAAAAAAAAGTACACATATATTATGCTAAATTATTGGAGAGGATGAAAGAACAAAGTTATGCATTGACATGAAAGTTATTATATAATAAAGAGGAACAAATGCAAATTGGTGTAAATCAAGTGGGTTGATTGTTATTCTCAGTTTGAGTTTTCTCACTACCATATATTAATATTTAGTGGGAGTTCACTTTATGGTAAGTTCAAAAGGATCTCCTAATGAATAAATAAATAAATAAATAAATATAAGTTGATTATTTAATAATGTTTTTATTTGGATATTAACTGGAGATTAACTTGTTAATTGGTACATGACAGGAGTATACACCAGTCCATGACAAGGTGGCACCAAGACAAAGTTGGGAAGTGGACCAATTATCAGAGTCTATAACAAGTGGGGAATCCATAGGATCTTAGATCTTAATAAGCCATCTGAGTATATATTTATTTATATATATAAAAAAATTGGTGCAGTACCATTTTCATCAAAAGATTAGATAACCCAATCTCTCAATCTCTTTCTGCTGTGGTCTAAAGTCTAAAGATCCCATATCTTAATCACCCCAATTGTATATTAATTATGACATGTATGTTCTGGTTGCTTTCAACCCAATTGAAATTGCCTTTCAAGAAAAAACAAAATCAAATTAGCAAGAGATTTTCATCTCTCTCTCTTTCATTTGGGCATTGACCAAGACAAAAAAGCATAAAAATTATTTGGTGTGAAGGGTGTGGGGAAAAGGCTTTAGAGAGTGATAGATGGTTTCTCTTTATGTAAATTATTATTTTATTACTCTTATTTTATTAATGTTATTAACATTAAAAAATATGTATTTGGTCCATTGATCTCCTAAATGTATTTTTAAAAAAAAAAAAATAAATGTACAGTTGTTCAAAAAATTGAATTCTCTAAACTTTTATTTGATTCAAAATTTGAGAGTTTAATTTATTTAAAATAAAAAAAATTAAAAGACTTAATATAGACAACATGAAAATTGGAAAATTTAATCTTTATGAAATGTATAAATATATATTTAGTAGAGGGTTGAGGATGGAATGGTAAGAGAGAAAGCCAAGAGGGATTTGTCCATTTGCTTCTAATTTTGTTAGGGTGGGGCAAATTGTTTATTTGATTCTTATATGTGTGGACTATGGATTGCAGCTTCTGGATTTCGGCTTGATTGTTCACCAAGTTCCTGTAGACTGGGTCCCATTATAAAATTGACGCTTTTGTTGCTTTCTATTTTATTCTAATCTTTTCTTAGCTTTTTTTTTTTTAAAAAAAAAAAATCTAACCCTTTTGAACTCTTATTGTGTTATTAATAAATACCACTACCTAATATAATTTTGAGTGAACTATTTGTTATATGATAGTGATGCCATACTCTGATTGCCACGTAAATCAATATGATCCAACAAAAGTAAGCCCTTGAAGTTTAGATTAACTAGTAGTGTTCATTCCCTTAATTGTTTTTTTTAGGATTCCCTTAATTTGTTGTTTTTCTTTAGAGGAATTTTCAAGGTTTATTGAAATTTAAATATTTTTTTTTTCAAATTTACCAATGATTTTTTCGTCTTTTCATTTGTATTGAAGTTCTTTTATTCCCTATCGATCAACAAATGTGTGATTCTTCTACTCTTCTCAGTTCAGTTCTTCTCTTAAAATTCCTTCCGCAAAGTAGACCAAACATTGACCATTGAGGAGGAAAAAGAAGATTTTCGGTTAAGGTTGCAAGTGGTTTGTTGAAGAGTTGGCTGCTGCTTCAACTTCTATGACTTATTTTTCTTCTTCTTCTTCTTTTCCTTCAATGTTCGTTTCGATTTTTTTCTTTTAAATCTTTTTTTAAATGGATTTAAATAGATTTCAATTATTGTTTAGTTGAGTTTTTATTGATTCGTAGTGATTTATTCATTCAATCATCATTTAGTCTATGTTGTTGATTTCTTTTTTGTTCTTTATTTTTTTTGGTGAAAATCACTAAGATATTCTTAAGGTATACCTAAAATATTTCCAAGGTATACCAGAGATATTCTCATATAATTTCCAAAGATATACTGAAGTATTTCCAAAATATATCCAATGTAATCCCAAAAAATTACTTCCAGAGAATTCTTAAAAAATTTCCAATGTATACCCAAAGTATCTTCCATATATATCTGAGGTATTTTCATAGAAATTCCAAAAGTATACCGAATTCGGTATCCCCAAGGTATACTTAAAATATTCTAAAAGAATTCTTTGAGAATTTCCAAAGTATACTCAAAGTATCTGCAATGTATACCGAAGATATTCTTAAGGTATTTCTAAGAAATTTCTAAGGTATATCCAATATATCTCCAAGGTATATTCCAAGTATTCCGAAAAGTATACCAAACTGTTTATTTAAGATTTTATGATGTTTTGAATTTTGATTAAATTTTATTATTCTTTTATTGGTTTTTGGTGAAAATTAAAATAAGATATCTCCAAAGTATACTGAAGGTATGCCGAAAACATACTGTCTGAATATATTTTAGGGTGATTTTGAAATTTAGATACTGTTGTAATTGTTAAATGTATTTTTCGATAAAATTGAAAAAATATTAATGGAAGGTAAAATTATAATTATTATTATTTTTTTGGTATTTATGAAAAATTCTCTTTTCTTTATGAGCTTTAGAATGCTTAGTGCTCTTGAAAATGAGATTAAGTTTTGAATTTTTTTTTTCTTAAAAAGGCTTGCTTTAGCTCTTGAATTTTATAAATTTGTATATTCAAATTTTATTAACTAAAAATTTACTAAATTGACTTCCTTATTATCAATTTTGAATAAATTTAATTTCTAATTGATGTAGTTAATATATTCAATTGAACAAATTTTCAGTTAAGTCCTATTTATAAAATATTTAACATCTAATCACTGATAATTTATTGAATAAATTTTCAGTTTGCAAACTAAATTAGCTCAAAAATAATTGTTAGGAGAGTTGATTGAATAGATTTTGAGATGAAAAACTTAATTGCATAATTAATAAAGTTTAAGGACAAAAAGAATATATATATATATATATATATATTATAATAAATTTTTAGATGCTATATGGGAAGAGATTATTGCACACATATGTGCAACATGGCAAGAGTTTATTAAGCACATGAGAAAGGCAATCAAGTATTTAGTGCCATATGGCATTTTTGTTTTCTCTCACTTCTATTATTTTGGGACAATATGGAAAATATAACAAAAACAAGACAGCTAAAATAGTGAGATACAAAGTTTAGATGAAAGAGGCATTTTTAGGTCTAAGATTTGTTTTGTTTGCATCTCAGTGGAATGAGAATTCAATTTTGTATTTAATATATTATTTCACGTTACTTCATAAGCTTAAATTTAATTTCATTTTTGTGCATTTAAAATAAAAATTTAAAGTAAATTAAGACTTGGGTTGCTTATATTGGTCAGTTTGAAAACTTGGATTTTGGTTCCTTTTTAAAACTTCAAGTCTGTTCATTCGTAAGGTGATCCACAAATGCATTGCCTTGACACAATAAATCAAACAGCTTGTGGATGATTTGAATAATGTCCTGCATGACTTTTGATGCTTCTTTATTGAATCATATTAGATTGGATAAGCACATAATATCTATTTCATTACAATCTTTTTCATTTTTCCTTTTTGTTTTCAAATCCCACAAAAAGGCTACAACATTTGCCCCCCACCCCAATAGAAAAGATTGTGTTTATTTAAAGAAATTCAACGTTTTAATAAAGAACTGAAATTGAAAGACACAATATGTTAAGAGTAAAAACTTCAGCTAAAAGGCGTGCATGGGCAGTAATTTCTCTATTGAGAAACAGGAACAACACATGTGCCTATTTAGTGGGAGGCCAGAACTGAACAGACAGCTTGTCCATTACCATTATCATTAGCAAGCTTAGTTGCTTCCACATACCCAAACACATCCCTACCCCCCACTGCACCACAAAAGAAATTTAAAGGGAAGAATAAAAAAATATATGTATTGTTAGTGGAATTTAGCCATGGCTATGTCTAGTCAGAAAAAAATGATACCACAATTATTTTGCAATTTTCCTTGAATCTGCTGAAGGAAAAAGCTCCACCCATATTTTGCTCGAGGCTTGAAAGCTAATGGGTAGCCTACATCTGTTGCAGGAAAAACTTTGCTCACATTCTTTCATATTCACTTCATGACAAGATGAAGGTACAAGAATCTTCTCAACTTTAACCTCTTACACTATGGACATTGTAAAAACCCTCATAGGGCTGAGCAAAACTGGACCAGACGCAATTCCACCTATTGGATTCAGTAATAGATCCGGGTTTTTTTTCCATTTTCTAGTTCAATTCAGTTACTCATGTTGACTAATTGATCAAACTGAAGCAACCAATATGTGTGTTATTCGTCCTATTTATCTGGACATATAATGCAGTCCAGACCACTGATCCACTTTTTCCATGAGCAAATACAGAACTTCAATCAAATAATCAATCATGTCTAGTTCTTTCATTTGTGTCAATTATATACACCAACTCCAACATTTGGATCAATCTACACCAAGTGTGTTAGCCGTTAAGAAAAATTCTCCACCTTTATCATAGTACCTCTGCCTCTCCTTGCACGAGATGCAACTTTTGCATAACTTTGCACCTAACCTCGCACTACTTGTATCATTTGTATCTTTGCCTCTCCTAAACCTAAACATGCATCAGTTGATTTATCTACAGTTTTAACATGTCCAGAGGAAACTTCAAATATGTTAGGGCACACGCCTAGCTTAAGCCTCCTTATAAATAGCAACAACTAATGCGAATTTTAAAAGTTGGGACACATACTTGAGACCAGAGAACCAGCCATAAGTGAAGATTCAACCAAAGTTCGGATTTATTAGGTCATTGCTGACATCACCTCCTGTTTTGTCTCATGCAAAACCAAAAAACTTAAGGTACATAAAGCTTTGATCCAGAGTATCTACTTTATCTGACAATCCCACCCTTACTAATCGTTTATGTAGAGGCCAGTAGTCAGAGATGCCATATGTATACATGACAGCTGAATTTCTTAGCAGAATTGTCGCTTGTCTCTTAGAAAAAGACAATTTCCAGTAACCATAATTACAGCTATTTTTCAGCCTATATAAATGAGGCTTACCACCAAATACATTTGTTTATCCTCATGGAAAAGGGTAGTTGTGAAAGCTCAATGATTATAAGAGTTGATGTGGAGAGAGTTCAATAATATATCCCATAAAAAGTTATCCATATACTTTCCTATCCAGCATAGCTATTGTCACGGCCACATGCCATTAACATCAAGATCTATAGGCTTCCAGATTTGATGGAGAAGACAATCTAGCAACAATAAGAGAGAGTCTGCCCCCAGCAAATCAGTAAAATTATCCAAGATCAAGATGGGGGTCCTCAAGAGCAAGGAGAATGCAGTTTCTTTAAAAGTAGCAGATATGTCAATCTAATCAAACTATCAATAATTTAAGTTTGCAATCATTATTCTGTTTGCATGCGCATGGACAATCACAAACAAAGATCTATGCATCCATGACTAGATTATTAACCACTAGGATTGGAGAGTGGGCACTGAGCTTTCGGATTGATGCATGCCAGTTAAAAGACCCGAAGTGGCAAACCCTTGTGTGAAAAGAGTAATTGGCCCGGTTATTGTACAATCACTAAAAGAAAACTGATGATCCTGGTAATTGTTTCAATTATGCCGAGAAATTGAAACAATTTGAAAATTTAAGCCTTTCTGCTAGAAAACAAAATTGCTCAAAGAATGACTAACTCGCAACTTTATATAAATGTGACAGAGACCAAACGTAAATAAGGAACATGTGCTAAAAGGTCGAAGAGCTCAATGGCTAGCTACAACAACATACAACAAAGCTGTTAGGCTTTTCTTCTTCCCCGAGTTGACTTTTTAATTAATCTATGGTTTTATTCCATGATAACCAACTATGTAATACAAGTACGAATAACAAAATATTTTTAGCTACTCACTTGTATGAAAAGTGTCAGAAGCATTTACGATGCACAACAGATGGTCCAGCTTCATCATAATCTCCCTTGGTGACATGCTGACTTTGAGGGAACACAACTTTAGCAAGAATAGCACCTCCCACCCATGCTGAATACTGTGTCAATTCAGCTGGCATGTATTCTGGGGGCTGAAGTTGGAAAGAGAGAGAAGAAGATGTCAAGTTACCTATTCAAAACACTATTGGAAGGGGGAGGGGAAGGAGCAAATCAAGTACAAGATTTCCACAATTCCCGGGAGGGGAAAAGACCAGTTGTTTATTAATTTTATTAGGGATCCCATTATTGCACAAGCTCATTGCAAAATCTTTACAAAAGTGAAACAAGCTTCGATGGCATCCCATCAAGAAAAATATTCATAGAATTATAAATTAAACTAATCAGAATATCAGTGCAAGTGAAGATTTATGATAAATTAACCCAATCACAAATAAAAATAAAAATGAATTGTAGTCTTCTTGTCAGCATATATTAATTATTTGATTTTCAAAAAGCAATTCACTATGAACCACCTCCAAAATTTGTATGTCATGGAACTGGAAAGAAAAATAAAATACCAAGAAGCTGATACACCACATCAAATATAAATCTCTCCACAATTATTGATTGCTTATGTACAAGCAGCTAGGGCAAACATTTATTATACAAGTCTCACTCATGCCAAAACCACCATCATCAACATCATCAAAATTAAAAGGACATCAGAATTCATGACACACAAATATTGGAAACTAAAAGCAGAATACCTTTACAAGTGATGGACAAATAGCTGATGAGCACAGGCCAGCTTCTTTCTGAAACCTATCTTCGAAACCTGCAACATGCAGCAATTTAACAATCTATCAGTTACTCCAAAACAAACACATTAACCCTGTGTCAGGTCCCGGCTCTTCTGACCTGCAATAGCAACAACAAATACACAACCAGCAGCAAAGCACCACAGCAGAGTATGAAGAATCAAGGTAATGACTGCTGTGATAGTAATGATGAGAAATTTCACTAGTTACAATGAAAGAAAGAAGAACTAGGAGATTCGAGTGTCTCCATCCCTCTCCCTAAACCAAACAGAAATATTACCCAAGATGCCCTCCCCTCTCGCTGACCCACCCTTTTATTCTTAGCTCTGAAGCACGGATACGGATGAAGGGTGGGGTGTCAACGTGTCGAACACTCAAACACGGGGACATGCGACAGACATGCCACGTGGCGTTGACCGGTTGGGAAGTCAAAGGTGCCGGACACGGCAGGAGACACAGCTAGATACGGTTGGTGAGTTTTTATGGGCTTTTTTCATCTTTGGGTTTTTTTATAAAATTACAGATCAATATTCAGAAAGCCCATCTGGCCCTAATTCTCTAAAAATCCTAACTGTTTGCCTTTTCTTTCTCATTTTTCTGCCATTTTTTGTCTTCCCATGACACAAAACAGAGAGATTTCTTCTTCAACTGCCGACACCCCTTCAACCCTTCTTCTTGGGCCTGGTGGGAAGTGACAACGCTGGTATTATTACTTAGCATTATCTTTTTTTTTTAATCCTGATTGTATATGTTTCATTGGCATTATTTTCATGTTCAACTCTTCTTTGTTAAGCTTTAATAATCTATGGGTAGATAGAGAAGAAAACTATGATATGGTAAGGTCTAATACACATATCGGTTTCTCTTTTTCCAAAATCAAACACTTCAGATTTTTACATTATTTCATATTTAGATTTATAAAAACCAAAATGGCAAATAGCCAAAACTCGATCTCTTTTGACCTGTTATTAGCATATAAAGGACAATAAGTGTTTGATTCTAAAAGATAAGGAACTAAGCTACTTATTTGGCCAACCCTAAACTGTCTATACTAGTTGTTACTGCTGGAAATATGTAGCTTAATGGTAGAGTCATGCGTTTCTGGGAATTAATCTTAATTCTCAACTACTGTTGCTACTTAAGATAATAAATCTACTGTGACCATATTCCCCTTGATTTCATATTAATCTTCCTAAATGATGCCATTCTAATAAAATGATTCCATCTTAGCAACATCAAATCAAAATACTAAATAATTTGTTTATAAAATATAAAATTGTTTGCAAACAACAGAGTTTTTTCCATAGTTTATCGGAGGACTCAAAAACTTGCTAGTTATTAAGTACCTACTAAAAAGGAAATAAATGTATAAATAGGTTGTCATTTTGCTGGTTACCAGCCCAAATATGTTGTCATTTTGCTGGTCATTTTGTTGATTTACTTTTGCTGGTTAATTTGCCCGAATAGGTTGTTATTTTGCTATTCATTTTGCCGTTTCTTCACTGGTTCTGTAATTGTCACTTTTATTTAGTTGAAGGCTGAAAAAGATCATACAATGAATAGTAATTTTGAGCCTTCAAGTGATCAACAAAATACTCAAGATGATAATGCTCCATTGTGGAGGTATGTTACGAAAGAAGCGAAATTGGCTAAGGGGGGAGGAAATGTTGCTTCTCAATGTAATTTCTATAGACAAACATATAGAGGGTCATATTATAGAGTCAAAGCTCACCTGTTGAAAATTAAATGGGCTGGGATTGCATCTTGTACCAAAGTAACAAATGAAAATTTAGTTGAAATGCGAAAGGTGATGGAGGAAGCTAAACAAAGGGTGAAACAATCAAATCCTAAACAAGTTCCTTTATCCACATCAAGCATAGTAGCATCTAATTTTGAGAATTCATTTGCTAGTGGCAGTGCTAGTGGTGCTCGTTACCATAGATTGCCAACTCTATCAATTGATTCAAAAAGGAGGAAGAGAGTTATTAGATCAATTGAGAAGGCATTCAATATGGGGGCACATGAAATAATTGATGGTGAGATAGCTAGGATGTTTTACACTAGGGGGTTGTCCTTTCACTTTGCTAGAAATCCTTATTATGTTCGTGCCTTTAAAAGTGTAAGTCAACTTCCAAACTATGTCCCACCAGGTTATAATGCATTAAGAACTACATTATTGCAGAAGGAGAAGAGTAATATTGAGAATCTATTAGAACCAATCAAGAAGACTTGGAATGAGAAATGAGTGAGCATTTGCAGTGATGGATGGTCAAATGCTCAAAGAAGGCCACTTATTAACATCATGGCAATTTCTGAAGGCAGACCAATGTTTTTAAAAGCTATAAACTGTGAAGGGGAGACTAAGGACAAGCACTTTATAGCTGATTTGTTGATTAACATTATACAAGAGATTGGTCCTCAAAAAGTAGTTCAAGTTATAAATGATAATGCTGCAGCCTACAAAACAGCAGGACACATTGTGGAAGCAAAGTTTCGACATATCTTTTGGACCCCTTGTGTGGTTCATACTCTCAATCTTACTTTAAAGAATATCTGTGCACCATCAACACACCCAAGATATGATGATGTGATGGAACAATGTGGTTGGATCTCTCGAGTTTCAAGTGATGCCTCTTTCATCAAGAATTTCATTATGAATCATGCAATGAGATTGTCAATGTTTAATAATCATTGCAAGTTGAAGTTACTTTCAGTGGCCGACACACGTTTTGCTTCAACTATTGTTATGCTTAAACGATTTAAGACAATAATAGGAGGTTTAAAGCAATTAGTGATAAGTGAAGAACGAGAGATGTATAAAGAAGATGACGTAGTGAACGCTAAAGAAGTAAAGGATAAAATCCTAAAAGAAGACTTTTGGATGGATGTTCATTACATCCTTAGCTTTACAGCTCCCATATATGAGATGCTTCGATTAGCTGACACTGATAGACCTTGCCTTCACAATATTTATGAGTGGTGGGATTCGATGATAGAAAAAGTGAAGGAAGCCATTTATAAGAAAGAACAGAAGATGCTCATAGAAAATTCAAGGTATTATTAAGATTTATCAGTTAAATATTTGAGTTTTGATAAAAAATTTTTATTATATTTGAACTTACATGAATGGTTTCATAATTATACTTGTAGGTTTTTTGATATTGTGAATGAAATCTTAGTGGAAAGATGGACTAAAAACCACACACTTTTACATTGCTTGGCTCATTCCTTAAATCCAAGGTAATCTTAAGAGTTTAAATTATAGGCTTTGATGATTTAAGTATAAATGATATTCTATAGTGTTTAACTTTTCATAAATTTTGTCATTACTCAACTTATAGGTATTGTAGTCAACAATGGCATGATGAGTCTCTTGATTGTGTTCCGCCACATCGAGATATGGTAGTAAGAGAAAGAAAAAAATGTTTTGAGAGATTTTTTTCAAATGAAGTTGATAGGAGGCAAGTGAATGAGAAGTATACTGCTTTTTCTGCAAGCTTTGAGAATTTTTCCAGTAGTAATTCTATCAATGACAGGTGGTACATGAGTCCTGTTGAATGGTGGGTTGTTCATGGAACTTCTGCACCAATTCTTCAATCTGTAGCATTGAAATTACTTGGACAACCTTGTTCATCCTTATGTGAGAAAAATTGGAGCACATATAATTTCATTCACTCTATGAAGAGAAACAAGTTGACACCACAAAGAGCTGAGGACTTGGTTTATGTCCATAACAATCTTTGACTTCTGTCAAGGAGATCTCCAAACTATAATGAAGGTGAATCTAAGATGTGGAATATTAGAGGAGATGGTTTTGACTTAATAGATATAGAGAATATTGAAATTTTTGAGATTGCAGTTCTCTTGATGAACCTGAATTGGAAGCTATTTTATTTGATCCAGAAAGGAATGCTAGTCTTTAGTTTTAGTATTACTTATGTTTAATTATTATGGTTATTTTGAATATTTGTAAGAACAATGTTTGAACACTTGTTTTTTATTTATTTAAATTGCTTTTTTAAGGACAATATTTGTAAGGATAATTTTTTTATTATTTTATTATGCCATGTCAGTATCCATGTTCTAGTTTTTTAGAATTTTCCGTGTCCCCGTGTCCCGCCATATTGTGTCCCCGTGGCCATATTCATATCCGTGCTTCTTAGATTCTTAGTATCTAGTATCTCCATGCGTAACTAACTCTGTCACACCAAAATATTCTGCTCACTTGGCCTCACAACTAACTGCTGCCACCTGTCTTAGCATTTCGCTCTTTTCCCTTTCTCCTCATGTATGTGACCTTGATGGGGGGTCTATCATTACTCACTGCGCAAAGAGCGACCTTGTCCTCAAGGTTGAAGGAAGGATTCTGCAGATTAATAGTATCAAAGGATTCCCAAGTATCTTCATATGCTGGTAATGAATTAAATCCTTAGTACCAGTAGCTCCTCAGTACTAGTGCCAATGAATTTAATCCTCAGTACAGTACCAGTAACAGCAGGATGTTCTCCTTTGACCTCCCGAGGTTCCACCAGTAGCTCTATATCAGCCATGAGAACTGTAGGTATAGTAGGAAAGGATGGATGAGAGCCGAGTGCCTTTTTCAATTGAGAAACATGAAATACATTATGGATTTTAGCAGTAGCAGGAAGTGTGAGGGCATAAGCAACCTAACCAACCTCTTTCTCAATGGGAAAAGTTCCATAATATCTGGGAGCTAACTTCTCATTTCTGCGTTTGGCAAAAGTAGAATGCTTGTAGGGCTGTAATTTGACATAAAGAAGATCCCCAACCTCAAAGGTAACAGCCCTGCACTTTTGGTTAGTAAAATGTTTCATCTTTTGCTGTGCACGCTACAAGTGGCTCTTCAATTCATCCAGCAGGTCATCTCTATTATGGAGGAAGCTGTCCACTTCAGCATTAGCAGTGAACCACATTCATAATGTACCAATGGGGGTGGAGACCGGCTATTAAGGGCCTGAAATGGGGAAATACCCAAAGAGTGATGGGCAGTATTGTAGTGAAATTCAGCCCATGCCATAGTTATCAAAGGCGCACTAAGGCGCTAAGGGATCCCGATGCCTAGGCACAAGATGCAGGCGCGTGCCTGAGAGACATAAAGCAAACAAATAAAAAATAATTGAAAAAAATTATAAATTTTATTATTAGACTACTACCAAGGTGATATAATATCATAAATATTAAAACTCAAAATACATAAGTCATAACAACAAAATAGAAATATATACACAAAGGAAAAAAAAAACTTAATTAAGGTTTGATATCCTAAACACAAGGCTCCTATGCTTACTAAATATACAAAAATCCTAAACTTACTAATATTGTATTTAACAAATTCTAACACTTATCAATTACGAATTATTATAACAAAGCACCATTAGCCTTGCGCCTAAATTGTGCTGTTCAAATTGTCTTTGTGGAGGTTGGAATAAATGTTTTCTTTGTCCTAATCTTTTTTTTTTTTTAATTATTTGTTTTGGAAATAATTAGGTGTAGTAAGACCTACTAAGAGTTCTTTTCAATTTATAATCAATAGTTTAGATTTTTCCACACTAAAAACAAAAAAAAATACAAATATTTAATTAATGTCACAAAACCCCGCCTTTGCAACAGCGCCCGCCTTTGGGTTTTTAAGGCGCTGAGACTAGAGCCTGGTGAGCCTTGCGGGCGCACCTTTAACAACTATGGCTCATGCTAACCATGAGAACCATTGAGTGGACTTGTCCATAGTGAAGCACTGGAGAAAAATCTCCAAGCCATATTTGACCACTTCTGAATGCCCATTGGTTTGGGGATAAAATGCCGCGTTGGGTTTTAACTCAGAGCCTTGTAAAGCAAATAATTCCTGCTAGAAGAGACTCATAAATACCTTGTCTCGATCAGAGATAATACTCCATGGAATGCCATGGAGACAAACCACTTCCTGCAAGAACAATTGAGCCACAATTGGGGCAGAGAAGGGATGCTTCAGAACTAGAAAGTGAGCATATTTAGTAAGACGATCCACAACTACTAAAATAGAATCAAATCCATGGGATTTAGGCAAGCCTTCAACAAAATCCATTGTGATATCTTCCCAAACTCTGTCAGGAATGGGTAGGGGCTATAGTATACCCACTAGTAACATAGCTTCATGTTTACTTTGTTGACACACATCACAATTCACGATGAAATCCTGCACCTGTTTCTTTATCCCCTTCCAATGGAATTCCGCAGCCAATCGGGCATAAGTTTGACGGATTCCAACATTTCCACCCACGGGAGTGCAATGAAATCCCGAAGCAATAGGGGAATGTAATGGGAGTCGACGAGCAAAGCCAAACGTCCCTTGTACCACAACTGTCCACCTTCTAATTTATAGTGAGGACTTGCTGAATAGCGTGTAGGATGTTGGAGAGGAAAGGATCAGCTGTCACTTGATTTGGCAAATCATGAAAATCCAGCAACATAGGGGGCTGTTAGGGAGGCAAGTGAGACACATTCCAGAATGCGGGATAAGGCAATTGCGGCAGCATTGGAATATCTCGGCTTATACTGTATTTCAAAGTTGAAACCCATCAATTTGTGAAGCATTTGGCGTAAACTCCATCTACAATTTGCTATTCCATGAAATATTTGAGACATCGATGGTTCGTACGGACAATAAAGTGGCTGCCCCACTAGGTAAGATCTTCATTTGTTTATAGCAAAAACAATTGTCATTAATTCTCTTCCATAAACTGATTTAGTTCTTGCATAAGAGCTCAATTTTTTACTATAAAAAGCCAAAGGACGGTTATCTTGCATTAGAATAGCCCCTAAATTGAACCCCAAAGCATTTGTCTCCATTATAAATTGTTTAGTGAAGTTAGGTAGAGCCAAGACAAGTAACTCCGCCATAGCATTCTTAAGTTGTTGGAAGGTCGAATGGGTTGCTTGATCCCAATTGAAAGAATCCTTGCAAAGTTGTTGAGTAAGTGGCCAAGTAATCTTGTTACAATCCTTGACAAATTGTTTGTAATAGCCAGTCAAGCCAAGAAAGCCGTGCAAGGAGCGTAAAGTGGAAGGAGTAGGCCAATCAAGCATGGCTTGAACTTTAAAGGGATTAGCTGAAACTTCATTTGCATCTATTATGTGACCTAGGTATTCAAACCTAGGTTGACAGAAAACACATTACTTGGCATTAGCAAATAATTGATGGGATCAGATATCAAATACCTGTTGAAGATGTTCGATCACACTCTTACTATAAATCAAGATATCGTCAAAGAAGACAAGGACAAATTTTTTGAGAAATGGTTAGAACACCTCATTCACCAGTGACTGAAATGTGGATGGAGCATTAGTTAAGCTGAATGGCACCACTAAGAACTCATAGTGTCCCTAGTGTGTCCGAAAAGCTGTCCTTGGAACATTGGCTAAACAAACCTAAATATGAAAATAGCCAAATTAGATATCAATTTTGGTAAAGATAATGGCTCAATGGAGTTCATCAAGCAACTCTTCAATATATTTTGGAGGACTACATACTACTTATGGGAAACAACATCTCAGTCCTTCAATCTGTCAAAGTTTGGCTGTCCAAGAATTTCTCCATAAAAGACCTTGGAGATGCAATGTATATTTTGGGGATAAAGATCTATAGAGATAGACCTTAAAGGTTGTTTGGTTTTTCACAATCCACATTTATAGACAAGATGCTAAAGAAGTTTAGCATAAAGCAATCCAAGAGAGGATTCATTCTCATGACCCATGGAATTACCCTCTCAAAGTCTCTGTGTCCAAAGACACAAGATGAGAGGACTCACAGTAGTTTGATCTCATATGTTTCGATTATAGGATCAATCATGTATGTTATGATATGTATGAGACCGATGTATCATACACTCTGAGTGACACGAGCATATACCAATTGGACTTCGATGAGCATCATTGGATGACTGTCAAGAATATCCTTAAGTACTTGAGAATGATTGAGAATGTATTCTTGGTATATGGAGATGCAGAACTTGTGGTAAACAGGTATACCAATGTCAGCTTCCAAACTGACAAGGATGATTCAAAATCTCAGTTAGGTTATGTGTTCACATTGAACAATGGAGCAGTCAGTTGAAAGAGTTCCAAAATTGCAAATTCCACAACCGAAGCAGAGTACATCACAGCTTCCGAAGCAGCTAAGGAAGCGGTTTGAATAAAAAAACTCATCACAGAACTTAGAGCAGTCCTTAGCATTGTTGATCTGATACAGTTGTATTTTGACAACAAAGGAGCCATAATCTCATCAAAGGTCCAAACATGTGCTCAAACGCTACCATGTGATTAAAGAGATCATTGGTAGGAATGATGTAAAGGTAAAGAGAGTTCTTACTAATCAGAATATAGCTGATCCACTAAGTAAGTCACTTCCTCAAAAAAAGTACAATACTCATGTACTTGCCTATGATATTAAATACATAGGCGATTGACTTCAGTGCAAGTGGGAAATTGCTAGAGAGGTGCTCTAAAAATAATCACCTTTAACACTTATTATACAAATTCATTATACGAATAAGAAGACATTTTCATTATATTGATGTTCATTGCATGAATTGATTCGATCTTAAATTACTTAATAAAATCCATGATATAAAACATAGCATGAAGGACATCATGATGAGATCATGATATAGAGATTTCTATCTTGTGCAATTATGTTTGTACCTAAACTATCACAAATGGATCAACAAGACGGGACATTGTTGATCCAAACAAACTAGCATATATTATATTCCTTGATTGGATCAAGCAGTAGATTTCATAAGCTATATGCATGATATGTTTAGAATTAACATGTGAATGCTTGCTAAAGTAGTTAAGTACATTGGATAACTTGCTATAAGACCATCAAATGGATCTTCTACTCTATGTCGATGATAGTGTCATCATATCAATGGTACAAGTATCCTTATACTTGAGGTGTTCAAGATTATCTTGGATACTAATTTTGTATTTTGACTCCATTCCTTGTTGCCTCAGGAGAAGTCGCTCATAGGATAGTGATTGAATGCATAGCTTGAGATATTCGAAAGAAGTTGAGTAACTAATAAAGTATTCATCACTCCTGATAGGAGTGTATTCTCTTATCGATGTCATTACTTGGAAATCTCTTACTAGAGTGGACATATCATGAAGATAGTCTTCAGTAACATATCTAATATGATAAAGAGTATCAAGGACAAGATTTAACAACACTTGGACTAGGTGTGACATAGTCGGTCTAATAGGAGCTACCTGAGTCCATACTCTAAATTGAGTGGAGTATAGTGAGGTGAAAGGACGAATTGCACGGGTGTTTGTCTATGGAAAGATTTGTAGTCAGATAACTAACTTTTCGATTAATTGGGATTCATAGATTGGGTATTTATCTATGGAAAGGTTCGCTCATAGGTTGGGTTCACTGTTGCAAAGCAGACTATGAACTGAACTATATTGGTGTTGTATACTTTCTCGAGCGTGAGAAGGTCTCGTGAGCAGGAACTGCTCGATAAATGGCTTTTAGTGAGGGATTCACGACCACAAATTACGTCAGTTTAAGAGACCTAATCTAATTTAGGAATCTTAAACATGGGGATTTGCAACCCTATTCTTAATCAGATTAGGCGAGACTATAAATAGTCTTTAGTGCAGCCTACCAACGATTGAGAATCAACTTCCCTCTTCTCCCTTGTAGATTAATCAACTTGCTAGCACAAAATTAATCAAGTCATCTCCCAAGTGGTGTTCTTCGATCCATTAGCGTGGATTTCTATTAGAGGTGATTCAAGTGGATTACTATGATTTGCTACAACCCGATAAGAAGGAAAGAAGGATCAAGACTCAGAATAAAAAAGTAATAATCTTCAAACTATTATATAGGTTAATTGATTATGATTACATAGGTTGTTCCATTGATTTGAGATTGCAAAAATTTTTAATTTTCGTTGCTCTCTGTGTATGTGATACATGTGTCAATCCCAACAGCTGTGGCGGATGCACTGTTCATAATCTCAACAACTGGGTCTAGCAATGAGACAATTACACAACCACTGGGTCTTCGGGTTTTCTGAGTTTGGACCGACGAAGGAGTGTCATAAGACCTTTGATGAGTGGTAATCGATCTAGCCAGTCCATTGAGTTGTTTAACCTCTCAACATCTAATCTCTCTGATCATTCCAATCGATTCAGCACCTGAGCTATCTTATCTTCCAATTCATCTACTCGAGTTTCCACATTTACGGCCGCTTGACTACCGGTTTCCATGGAGGATCAAACAGCTCTGATACCAAATGTCAGGTCCTGGCTCTTCTAACCTGCAATAGCAACAACAAATACACACAACCAGCAGCAATGCACAACAGCAGAGTATGAAGAAACAAGGTAATGACTGCTGTGACAGTATTGATGAGAAATTTCACTAGTTACAATGAAAGAACGAACAACTAGGAGAATTCGAGGTCTCCATCCCTCTCTCAAAACCAAACAGAAATATTACCCAAGATGCCTTCCCCTCTCGCTGACCCACCCTTTTATTCTTAGTATTTAGTATCCCCACGCGTAACTAACTGTCACACCAAAATATTCTGCACACTAGGCCTCACAACTAACTGCTGCTACCAGTCTTAGCCTTCCTTCTTCACCCTTTCTCCTCATGTATGTGCCCCTGATGGGGGGGTCTATCACCCTGCTCAAGTATGAAATTCAACAAAAATTTAAAATAAATCCTTTATTGTCCAACTATACTAGTGGAGGCTTTTTTTTTCCCCTCTAAAGTACATATTTTTCTGGCTAATTTTATGTTTTAAACTATGTTGTAGTCCAACTGCCAAAATGCACTTATCTCCATATCATATGTGATTGTGAATATCAATTTCTTCTTGCAACTTTTGCAACAACAAAATTCGATTGAACATCACTCAGCCAATTCACATGTTTGGATAGCTGGTAATTACTAGAATCAAAATATTTTCAATGTTAAATCACAAGTCATTTGAAGCTTTTAAATCATGTACTTTGCAAGAATTCAACTCTTTCAATCCATAGTAAAATGCTCACACTCCTATTTTTCTTAAAGCATAAAATGATGAATAAATAGTACAACAAATAATAAAATTTTTTTCATTTGTTACATTGATGAGTAAACTACTGCAACTCCCCCCACCACAAACTGAAGCAACCAATATATATATATATATATATATATATACACTCACCAGGCATAGAAGTTATGCCGCCACAAAGTACAGTATTTTCCAGCAGCTGTCGGTGGTTCTCAGAAGAAACTGATGAAATGCTACGAACAAGCTGTTCAACTATTCCATGTGCCTCTAAACCCAATATAGATGGTTGGAATAAAGCCTCGCCAACAGTATATCTTTCTCTTCCAATTTTTATCACCTAATACACATGTCAAGCTATTTGAGAATTCTAGTAAACGTGAGAAAAGCACAATAACTCTACACTTTGATTCGAACCTTAATGATCCAAATAACAACCTCAGGAATTAGGACCAAGCTAGGAAAACTTTAAACCAATAATGAATATAATAGGAAGTCCTAATGACAATAGCATTACTAAATCACAGTAAACATTCTACAATTGAATATACAAGAAAAATTAGATACTAAAGATCTGAACTTTCTAACTAAAAATTAAATTAAAATAATTCCTAAATCCACTTTTCCTTGACAGCATCACCTAACCTCCACTTCAAGAGTGAATTATCAATATATCAGGATTAATTTGAACATCCAAACTAGCTTAGGAAAGTATTAAGGCTAGAACTTCCATGCTTAGGGCACAAACAGTAGGCATTATTTAGGTATAAGAGAAATAAAACTCTCGCTTTACACAAGCATTTACATAACTAAGGATTAAAGTAGTGATTTAATGCATATGTTACAACTTACAACCATCATAGCAGCAAACAAAAAGAAATTGAATATCTTACACAATGAACCTAACACAAAAACAACAAATTTTGTCACTGGACTGGATCAGGTCATTAAGATAGGAAACCCATGAGCCAATGTCTGATCCCAAATACCACCTTGAACCAGAACAGTCAGGATTCAACTGATTCTCGTTGACGATGCATCAACTAATGAGCCAGTGAAAAAAACACAACCGGGCCAATAGGTACAAGTATAAAAGTCATAAAGGAAAAGGCAGAAATAGAAGCCTGAACACATACTATACTTATAAACAATAGGGTTGGATCCTTCCTAGTGACAGCTCAAAATATAAATGAAGTTAGCACTTAACATAAAGACAACTTTACCACATAAAAATAATTTGCTTGTGCCTTTTTACTTCTAATCTGTTTGCATAATGTCACCCCAGTAGAACCTTTGGTGCTTTGCACATTTCCACTTAATGTTCAATGGCTGGATCGATTAGTAGAAAGCACAAACCTGTCCATCAGGAAGGGTATGCTCTTCTGTCTCACTTGACAGTAGTGTCTTCTCATAAGCAACCTCGTCTTCAGCACAACATGAGTATTTTTCTTTGATAATTTCAGCATCAGAGACACTGAGATTTACTGAAGGATTTGATTTACCCAGCTCTTGGGCTAGTAACTTAGTCAAATCAATACCACCGATTTCATATCTTCTTGAAGCAATGTGCTGAACAGCACCTTCAATTACTGGTGCAATATCTGTCCAAAAAGTAATAAAAATTTACTCCCAGTTGTGTAGTAACTCATTAACTCAATCTGCCACCTTAAAAAAAACAATAATAAAAAAACTATGCACCTTCTTCAAAGGGAAACAAACATCTAGGTTATTCATAGAAATCAGAAACAGTACAATACATCAGCCATCCAAATCTTGATTTAAAAAACATCTAAAAAAGTTCTCTTAAAAATAGGATATCATTTGCAATGAGCACCCAAATATGTTCGAAACATAGAATGGCCAAATAAGTTTTTATACATTTGCAAGCACATATTATCAAATTTCGGATTCAGATGTCCTAAACATTTATGCAGTTGCATAGTAAGGAGTACTCAAGGCAAAGCAAGAATGTTAAAGCGTGCACTTGAATTACCTAACAGCTCATGCATCAAGGTTAAGACTTCCATTACATGGCCGCTTTCATCTGTGCCACTCCAAATGCTTGTTAATCTTACACCAGTCTATAAGTTTATGTGTAATCCAAATTTTAGCAATCCAGTAATTGGATTTTATATTTCATCCATTAACATCATCCATATCATAGCAATCTAGGTAGAAACAGGAATTCCTTATTTCCATCCGAATAGTTCTTTTAACAAAATTGAAAAATTCATAATCTACATTAACACAAAACAAAATCCAAGCAGAAGTGGAAGTTGGAGAACAAATGATTGTAGAAAAACAAAAACTTGTTAGTTTTACATGTGATTTAATATTGCCTGACAACAATAACTTACATATGCGTATGAAACTAACATATTAATGATACTTAGTATAATAGGCGGCAACATAGGTATTACAGGCACCACCAGTCATCATCCATATTTGAGTGTTAAATCTAGATCAGCAACAACAAAAGAACTCATTTTTCAGAAATGATTTTAAGGAAAAAAGAGAGAAAATTAGTATAATTATGATAGACCCCATTAGCGTGACATATGTGAGGCGTAACAAAAGGGAGAGCAGGCGTGAGGAGGGTAATAAGGGAAATGGCAAATAGTTAGTTACTGGTTAGAGAGCATTATAAATAGAGGACTCAGGTATGAGGTAGGCATTAAGTTATTTTTGGGCGGGAATTGGGTGGTGAGAGCAGTTACATTCTGTAAACTAGTTCTTGTTCTTGAGTTGTTCACAGTTGCAATGCAATTCGTTTCTATCTTGATCTTCTGAAATGCTGTGTGAATCTTGTTGATTGTTGTGGGATCTATCAAACTAACTACAACATACACAACAAAAAATGGCCTTTGCAAAATCCTTCAGCTATCTCTTGATTATCATCATCAAATAATCGCTCAGATATTTCTATTCTTACATAATTAGGATCGTTATCTAACAATTTTTTTTTTCTTTGTTAATGCAGATGTAACTGTTAGATACAATGTTTAGACATGCAGAGATAGAAGGTTACTCATTAGCTTAAAAAAATAGGTTTACATACCTATCTTCCCATGGCCAATATCAACTGTGCATCCAGATATACGTCCAACTGCATAAAGGGACAGAACAGCTTGTTCGGATGCATAAAACCCCGTGACATTAAATGTTTCAAACATCAACTGCACCAATTGTTCCTTGACAGACTGTAAAATTACAAACTTTAGTTATGTAAGAATTAGAAATATTATGGTCACTCCTAGTATATATGATCATTATCCTGCAGACATGGAAGGAAGAGCTAGCGGTGTCAGCTACAAATAATCTCAGTACTTCCACAGAGATACACAAAAATATATGCAGAGGCAAAGATAGAAAACAAAGAAAAAATAAATAAAATAAAATAAATGAGGCATAACTGTCACACTGCTTCATGCACGTAACAAGAGCAAAAAAGGCACACGAGTTCTCATGAGCACACCAATCTGGCAGGAGTTTTGCATCCCCTTCACTGAATTAAATCCACTTGGTATTAAATAATGGCTGTTATGTTACGTAACGGCCATTATTTAAAGGAAAATCGGCCTCCCGTTACCGTTACACCTGTTATACCACGCCGTTTATTTTTTGCAATGAAAACGGCTGTTACACTGTTACATAACAGGTAACACTGTTATGTAACAGCAAATAACCATTACATAATCAATTGTTAATCTGATTTTCATAATGGCTTATATTTTGAAACCAACTCTAACCCTAAATCAAGCTCTAAATTGTCCAAACCCAATTAACAATTGTCATCAATAACACAAAAAGACAAATTCATTAAGGAAGTTGGAAATCAATGTTTGTTCTATTGTTTATTTTTAGTGGAATTTAATTGCATCAATGGTTCTTAATTCTTATATACAATGGCTTGTTTGTTTGTTGGCTGTTGGTATACCACTCATTTTAGTGGCAGTAGTATGTTAGATGATATAATATTCCAAACAATGTTTTGTACTAGCTACAATACTTAATAATGACTTAAATCTATGAACTAAATATGTTTTCCTTCTGAAGTTATGCTAATTAGATAGTTACATTTCTTAATTTTAGTGAATTTCTTAAAAATATATTAATTTCATAAGTTTTGCAATTTTTTTAAAAAAATTTGTACCGCGACAGTCCGTGTTACCATTACGTTGCACTGTTATGGACCCATTTCCATTACTTGTGATCATGTCCGCGATCAAGACCGTTACTGTGATTTGAATCCATGAAATCCAGCTAATGTAGAAAATAGAATGGAATGAGAGGGAAATATGCACCATTACTTAGCCTTGCAAAGCAGTCTAAAGTAGTTAAATACAAGTTATAACTCTAAAATCCAATGCATATTCAAATTACTCCTACATTCAATGTGCAGTTGAACGCTAGCACCTAAGAAGCATGGACACGAATAAGAACATGGGGATACGATACGATGGGACACGGAGACACGGCAAATTCCAAAAAATTAGGACACGGACACAGCAATGATACAGTATAATAAAATAATAAAAAACATTCAACCCAAAAAAATAATAAAAAATAATTATTCTTATAAATATTACTTTTAATTATTCAAGTGATATTTATTTAATTATTTTATTTATAATAATTTTTTAGAAATTATTTTATTTTATTTATAATATATATATGTCAATATATAATTAAATTAATCTACTGCATACACTAAATTTACCTAAATATTTTTCTTAAAAGTAGAAAAGTCAAATTGTTTGTGTTACAAAGCTTAGTATGAAAGCTATAGAGCACAAAGAGTGCTCTTGTGGGCTCCACTTTCCATCAGCCTACTCATTACCACTGTACTATTTTTATAAAATATCACATGCCTTTTTGTAGCAGCTATGGTACCTCTCACTTTATTTTTTTTATCCTTATCTTCTTCTTCCTCTTCCTTGTTAGCCGCTTGTTCACAATATTCTCAATAACCACCACCTCTCCTCCTCCCAAATTGAAACCGTTAAAGGGAGTGGAGTGGTTGAGCTCTTTAATCTCGCTACTCTCATTCATATCTTAGAGTTTGATCCACGCCATTGATGAAGACCCAAAAGCAAAGTAACGTTCTCACAGACTGCGAGAGAGAGAAGTTGTGTCCATCCCCGTGTCTTTCGCGTGTCCCGGCCGTGTCCGAAACTTTGACTTCGTTTTCGGTCAACAACACGCCACGTGAAGTGTCCGATACATGTCCGAGGCGTATCCGCGTATCCCTGTGTCGGACACGTAGTCTCCTACTCCTTTTGTTGTGTTCGTGCTTCCTATGCTAACACAATTGCGGTATATAGTTGTTAAAGGCGAAAGACGCTAAGGGCTCATATCGCCCGAGGTGCAAGGCGAGGCGCGCTCTTGACAGAAGTAAGGCGCAAAAAATAAAATGAAATAAAATAAACCTAGAACTCACAACAATACATAAAATAAAATCATGAACTTAACTCAATACGAAAGAAAAGCAATTCTAAAGAATAAGACATAATGTTCAAGAGGCACTTTAAACACAATAATAAACATGCAGAAAAGAGGTAATAAAAGTAAAGCCCTAGTCCTAGAGTAGTACTATTATACTTTAGTAGAAATCCTAAAACAATTTTCATAACTAATTTACTATAAGTTTATAATTATGGTATTGGTTCTACACTCCTAATCTCCTACTAAATATTAATTATAATCATTACATCACTCTTCAGTCATCATCACTAAACTCCATGTAGTTTTCTTCTTCTTTTTTCTTCTTTCTATTCTTTAAATCTTTTCTTTTTTTTTGGGTGAAATAATCAAGTGTGAGTAAGCTCACATAACCTACTTTAAGTGTATGATAAAGGATTAAGATTGTTTTGTCTTAAAAGACCAAAAACATATAATAAAAACCCTAAATATTAAAAGGCGCGCCTTGCCTCACTTGCACCTCACCTAAAGGCGCGCGCCTTTGTAACATCGGCCTGCTTTTGGGCTTTTGAGGCACTAAGGCTAGCACCTCGTGTGCCTTGTGCCTCAGGCACGGCTTTGACAACTACCGTATCAAAAAAAAGTATAGATTCTGCTACCTCAAATATAGACTTCAATATCATTTCAAACAAAATTTCAGAAAATAATAATTAGACAGTTCGCATTGCATTTTCCAAGATTTACAAAACTGGGGAGTATGCTAACCTTGGGGGTACAAAGTGGATCAGTGAATAAGATTTGTCCTTCATTGCCCTCTTCCCACTCAAGGCCAGTGTAAAGAACATAGTGCAGCAAGTCTTCCATAGCATCCCAATCTCTTATAAAACCCCGAACAACCGGATCAACATTGACACCCTCAAACAATGGAAAATCAACTGATGAACCATCTTCAAGCATGCGTTTCATTTGGGTAGGGATAATCTGCTCACACGCAAAAAAAGGTTAAATTGTTTTCAGCTCAAGATCAGACCTATAGTAAATAGTTAAAGATAGCAACTAAAGACGAGAAGCAATAATCATAATGCCATATCCAGCCTTATTCTAAAATAAAAGCAATGTTAAACATAATTAGAAGTTTAGAAATTCTCTGTATTGGGTGTAAATTCTAAATTTTCATTAGTTACCTTAGTGAATCAAACATACATGAACCAACACCAGCAGACAAACTCCAGTGAACCGAGTACAAAAGCAAATTTTATTTGGTGAGAAGAAATGTGTTCTTCTCCCCACCATTTTTTCAACTATATCTTTCATTTCCCCTGAATTCTCAGAACCCAAAAACAGAAATCGTGATCCAAGCATCTTATTTTCCCAAACACAAACAACAATTTAGAATGAAAGAGGTACACATAGAGAATAATAAAATTCAAATTACACCAGTAATTCTGTATCGTATTCTCATCAACAGTATTTATAAAGAGAGGACAGAGAAATAAACACAAGCTAGCTCTACGCCCAAAGCCCAAAAAAAAAAAGAAAGAACCAAAATTCTTATCTGCAACTATCACGTAAACTAGGCAAATAAAGTTTGAACTACTCACGATTGGTGGTGCCTGATCTGGAACTGCCGTGCCCGCCTTGAGGAGCTTGGATCCAGCATCTACCACGGCGGCCTCCATTGTTGGTGCTAAACTTCAAAACCCCGAAAACCCTAGGTGCTTACAAAATGTGCGTATCCGTATGGATAATATGTACCGAGCAAAACCCTGACTTGAAGTATGGGGTTTAAGAGAAATTTGCCCTCAAGCTCTGTAGCAACAGGTGCAGACTAGTGCCTAGCAAAAATCCTCATGCTCAAACATTGATACAAAATTTTCTTAAGTCTCTCTCTCTCTCTTTCGCAGCTTAATTTTCGTTGGCCCCTAGCGGGTAGCCTGATTTCAAACTTCGTCTTTCTGCTGCTTCAACTGCTTACGATTATATATATATATATATATGGAGGCTAAATTAGGGAAAAAAAAACAAACTTTACCTACAATTTTTTAAAAATTTAAATATAATTATATTTATTTTAAATTTTATAACAAATTTTGTATTAATTGCTCCGAATTTAAAGGGTAATAATATAAAAAAATATTAAAAATATAAAATAATAATTTAAAAAATATAGTGAAATTAATTTAAATAGTACTGTTTTGAAAATTATATTTATTGAAATAGATCAATGAATTTTTTTATTAAAATTGTATTTTTTTAAAATAGATTCCATTATAATATGATTTATTTCTTTTTTTTAGTTAAAGAGTATGATTTTAGTTTAAATATAAGAAATAATTTGATGTGCAAAATAATGTCGATTTTATTTATGACAATTTTTTTCCATATCAACTCCACTATATTTTTCACATTATTGTTTTATATTTCTAATATTTTTTTATATTATTACTACTAAAATTCGAAGTGAAATACAATCCACTTAAATTAAAATTTATTACAAAATCTAAAATATATATAATTAAAATTAAATTTATAAAGAATTGCCTATTTATACCTATACTACTATATAAAGCCCCTGCAAAGGTTAGTGTAGTAGGAACAGTGGAGTGGCAATTTTGCCCCTCATTTCTGGCGAAACGGTGTCGTCTGATGGTGGCTTCTTTCAGCTCCCGTTCTGCCTTCATACGACGTCATCTGAGGCTTTCAATTTTCCCTTCATCCTCGAACGGCGCCGTTTAGGAGGTGGGTTCCTTTAAACCTGCCTTGGGTTTTGCTGTCTTCAGTTGCTCCTCATTTTCTTGTCCAGCCGTCCTATCTTCTCTTCTGGCTGTGTTCTCCTTCTTTTTCTTTCTCTTCTGTCTTTCTTCGGTTGGTATAGATTTGAAGATCTCTTTTCTTTTTCTTCTTTTGGTTTCGTTTTTGAAGATCAGTTGCGTTTTTTATTTTGGGTTTCCAGCTCTTCTTCTGGCCGTCTTCTCTTCTCTTTCCTTTTCTTTCTCTTCTGCCTTTGTTACTTTCTATTTCAAGATCTCATGTCATTTTTTTGGGGGTGACTTTAGAGCTGCATTTTTTTTCCCGGTTTTCTTCTGTTCTTTTTTTTTCCTTTTGGTTTCGTGTTTGGAGATCAGCTATGTTTTTGGTTTTGGATTTTGGGTTTCCAATTGGAAATGTCACTGTTTTTCCATTTGATGGTTTCCTTCTTCTGGGATCGAAATTTTTGGGTTCTCTATTGGAGGTTTCGGCTGGGATCGGTATATTTTTTCCATATTTTATTTTTTCTGTTTCTTTAGTTTCTTACATTTATATGTTACATAATTTTTTAAAGTCCGGCACAATGTGAGGATAATTATCTAGTTATATATATTGGTCAATTACACTTTGCCATTTTTCCTTTTATACATTTGATCAATTTAACTTTACTTTATATATTCTAACTCTCAAATTTTTCGTTTTCATTTACGTGGAATTCTTGTAATAAATATTATTTTAATAATAGGTTCTAAAAATACATAATTTTAATAAAACTAATATTAAATTATCAATTATCATAAGAATAATATATATGAAAATAAAAGTGAAAGGCATGTAGAAAAATTTACACAAATCGAATTGAATTTCAAAGATCAGAAATCCTTTGAATTCCAAAAAAGAGGGTAGCCAGTAATGAGCAATTGCATCCAAAACTCAATGAATAACGATTAATCCTAGTCTTTCAATATATTTATAGGAAAATTAAAATTATACCAAATATATCAGAAAAAAAAAAAATGAACTGAATTCTGTCATAACATTGGTCCGTAACTGTTGGGCTGTTCAAAAAAGGGGATTTTACTACGTATCAAAAAACTCATAAAATATTAGGATATTATATCACTTAAATTTATTTTTTTTCAAAAATATATAAATACAAAAAGTCATTACAAAATATAAAAAAAATGTATATTTGATATATATTCGATATATCTTGGTTCAAAATTTTTAAAACTACAATGAGTATATATTGAAAATATTTTGAGATATTTTGAGAATTTATTAAAAAATTTTTTTGGACATTTATTGAAAATACATTGAATATACTTCAAAAATTCCTTGACAACATCTTGAATTTACTCTAGGAATATTTTAGAAATATTTCAAGTATACTTTGTATATATATAGAGGATATATCTTGAGAATAATTCGATGATTTAAAAAAAAAGAAAAATAATAATAATAATTAATTCACTAATTTACCATTCTCCTCCATTTGCTACTATCAATCACGTGTTAAGCCTACAAGAACTCAAGTTTGGAATTCATCTTCAATACTACTGGATATATATATATATATATATATATATATATATATATATATATATATATATATATATATATATATATATATATATACAAAAACA